>JAZHYW010021427.1:0-13537 GCA_037355805.1 Ixodes ricinus
TATTCACGCCGAGTTTCGCGGTGTAACGAGCCTCGTTAATTTCGCTGAGGCCGCTCAAGTAGTCAGACATTGCCAGGAAGACGTAGAAGCAACAATTCCAACGCGAAAAAGAGCGCGGGGCTCAAACCTACGCCGACGACATCCCATTCCAATGGTTTGTTTATGGGCGACGGCGAGCTTCTTGCCCACACCCCATCGCGCATGCGCGGCGTCGGTGGCGTCCGCTAGGGGCGCTCCGGTTTGCTTTGTAAACATGAGTTGGTGTATAAGGGTAGGAGGGTTCGTTTTTATATCCTCCTTGAGCTAAAAATCGAAGGTTCGTCGAACCGGTTCGACCCAGTCGAACCCTGAAAGGTCGACCTAAAAATCCGGTCGACAAAAGTTCGCGACACCCATACCCTTACCTTAAATACCCACTGATCTCCATGGCAATTGCTGGATCGCTCATCCCCGCTTATTCGCTGCAGCGCGAGTGCGGCCACCAGACGGCCATCTTGCATGCAGTTTTTTTCTTCGTTCTGCTCGCTTTGCAGAGGCCGGCGGCCAGCGTTCTAAAGACACGTTTTTCTACTCGTTCATCGTCATTCGCCGAAGACGTTCTGAAGATCCTGTGTGAGCCGTGATACATTGCCGTTGAGAACCGTGGAAATCTTTTATGAAAGCGCGGTGCCGCAGGAGAAAGGCACAACTCGTTGAAAGCAAGTTTCGCCGGTCTCGCGGCGTGTTCAAAGCCTCCTTGGCATGCCGAAGGGCTGTGTTTCTGTGCTTCGTATGCTTGGATACCGATCAAGAATGGACGCCGTGTGGATGTGTTTTGCGAGTGCAATGTGCGTGAAGCCGTATGTGCCTCTGGAGCAGCGTCTTACTTTACTCTGACTACTGCATTTGTAACTTGCGGCATTCGCGGTCCAGAAACGAGCTTGATCCAGCGTCCAGTATCGACGGAAGAGGAGGAAAGGTACGTCCTTTTTTCGTTGTTAGACGAGTTAAAGAATACCACGCACAACAGCTCCTCATCACTGATCAGTGATGTCTCATTATCAACCTACTTAATTGCACTTGACGTTTGAGCACACGACCTTATGGGCTGCGCTTCAAAGATTTCCATTCTCGCCGTCTTGGAGATTTTGCCTTCGAGGACCCTCCTTGCTTCACAGCGTTTCTCTGTTTGTGCGCCAAAGTGATCCATTAGAGTAGATTTGGGACATAGCCATGTTTCATAGTACATAAGAGCATGTACAGCAATAAAACATTGACAAAATCACTTCGTCACACTCGCCCACAAGCTCCATTTATAGATCGCCAGCACCTCTTCGTCATATGTGCACGATCTCATCACTTCATCATTACATGCGGCGCCGCACATCTTCATGGGTATGGGCTACTTGCCTTTCTGTGGCGCCGCAGCTCTGTGGCGCCGCAGCTTTCATAAACCCAAAGAAATATTACAATTACCACTAACGTATATCAGCAAATGTACATATTGACCCATATGATTACGATTCAGCATGCCAAGTTGGATCAGCTGTTCACTGAAAGTATATAAGTTTTTCACTTATTTAAGAAATAACCCACTTCAGGTAGCCTCCACGAATTATTAACTTCATTTTTACACATTCAAAGCTTCTCACGCAAGCAAGATAAAAAGGTGGGGGAATAAAGCTTCTTCGGAAATGTTGGAACTCATCAGGCTGTAGAACTGGTTGGGAACCACGAAGTGTCCGAAGCTTCCTTCCTCCGTGAGAAAACGTTCAAATGCTCGAATCATGTCCCAGCATCTGTAATGACAATGTGGTCATGATATTTAAAATTTTAAACTTATTTAAATAGTCAGGACAAAAAACAAACGTCTATAGAGAACTAATGACGAAGAATGCCGTTGTCGTACCCGGGACCATAAATTAATGAAACTTCAAATATATAATATAGGGAACTGAATTCTGTTTATTTATTATCCTCCGTCTGTTTGAGGACCGCCGGAGACCATTTTAAAAATTGAACCCTATTGTTACACTTTAAATATGCAGTTGTGCATAAGTCGAAGTAGGGCTGCTAAGTCGTAGGGCTACCATTAACCTCGTTAAAGCCGTAGTCGTTCGGGGATTTACTTCATGGAGAATATTATAAAGCATGTGCTTTTACTGCGAAAACAAGTCTGCCTGTAGTACGCTCAACGCGTAAACTAAGAGCTATGGGCAGCCGCACAGCGACACAACCGTTACGAAGTTACAAATTTGGGCGAGGGGAGCAAAGGCCCTAAGGGGGAGGGGGGGGGGGGAGGGGGCGAAGCCCGGGCGCCGGCGAGTCGAGCAAGTGGACTCTCACGCAACCTCCGCCCGGTCGGTTTATGGTTTTGGTTTTAGACCGAAGGAGAAACAAATAGAAAGTAATATATAGAATAAATTACATTTTATTTTCATGACGCGGTGAAGACGTTTTGTTGAAATTATTGTTAGCAAACAAAGTTCTATATTTGTATTTTTGCATTAATGAGAGCCCCCCACCACCGCAGCGCTGCTGCCGGTGGCGACGCTATTCACAGCGTCGTCGATAGCGACGACGCTAATGTCGACGCCGCGAAACTCGGACTGTGACCGGGGGTTGGTGAAGCCACGGGACGGCCATCTTGCTCGTAGACGATTTGCAGTTTTGCTAGCGTTACAGAGGCTGGCGGCAGCGTGCTGAAGACACGTTTTCTACTCGTTCGTCGTCATTCGTCGAAGAAGATTTTTAAGACCCTGTGTAAGGTCTGAGACTTGCCTTTGAGAACACGTGGGCATTTTTACGAAAGCGCAATGAAGCTTGCGATATCAGTGACCACTTTGCAACTTTCTTTTGGTTAGATAAAAATATAAGTAAACGGAAATACCCTAAGCTTCACACTCGGGTACAAAGAATTACCAACGACAGCCTAGATCGTTTCAGAGATAGTTTGAACAGTGCAGACTGGACTGAGGTCTTGAACAAAGCTGATGCGAATCAAGCTTATGAGATATTTCTTCGAATTTTCAAAGCTATTTATGATATACACTTCCCTTATGTAAACGTTAAGCGCTTCAAGAGAGCTCGAAAACCATGGATAACATCAGAATTAATTGCAAAGATTCAAATAAAAAACAAACTATATCAATCTTAGATCAAGAGTAAAGACCCCGAGAAACTTAATATTTTCAAGGCATACATAAATAGTTTGAACAAGAAATTGAAGAAAGGAAAAATTATCTACTATCCCAATTTGTTTAATACGGTATCCCACCGCACTGATGTAATGTGGAGAAAGCTGAACACTGTTTTGAATTGCAACGTAACTCAAAGTAACATCGAATGAATAATCCATAATGACGTCGAACGGACTGGTCGTTCTGTGGCTAATGTGTTCAATGATTTTTTTTATCAATTTAGGAGGGAATCCAAACATGGCCGATGCTTGTTCTTATATCCATCGAAACCAGGGATTTCCCTAGACCCCTCCTAGGGGGGGTATAGACCCCCCTAGTTTTCCTGAACACCCCCCTTAAATCTAAAAAAAAAGGAAAAAAAAATTTTTTTTTTCAGATTAAGTAGAAAACATTACCTCTCAGGTGTATATATAGACCGTTTTATCGTGTGTAGCGCCATTTTGAGAGCGAGAGAGAAAGGGAAAGGGCTACCGGCCCTTTCCCCCTTTCTGGTGAAAGAGTGAAAGTCCCGGATGAGAGGCTTGGCCGGTGTTGGGTTTCTGCAGGGCCCCAACTTCGTTCGCGCTTTCTTCTTCGTTTCAAGCTCCCAAACTTAATTAGATCAATGATCTTTGATGGCGACAGTCCCCCGGTCATCGGTACACCATTGCTGGGTGATAGGCTGCACGAATAACGACAGAAAGCGTCGAATACTGTCCGAGGACTTATGTAGCTTGCATGGAATTTGGCAAGGCGAGTGCGGCTGCGATGTTTTAAGCTCCATCGCTTTCCGCGTGACTGGAAATGATGAAACATTTATCAATATTTGTTTGCAATGGGCCTACTTCAACGTAGCCGTTTTTAGTAATCAACAAGCGATACACGAAACGGGAACCTCAATTAACTTTTGTAAACACCCGGAGCTGCCACCGATCGTTTTGCTGCGCTGCTTTTACCTTGCGTGTCCGTGTTTTTATATTTCCTTGTGGATGAACGACGGAGACGTTCCAGATGTACTTATATCGAACCGCAGAAAGCCTCAAAGCAGCCACGAATTATTTTACTATTTGATGCAATATTTTGAGTACTCACCTCCATTTTTTATCGCTGGCACGTTCGCTGTCGTTGTTCCCCCCGTCGCCGCACTGGCGGATGCCATGACTCGAACCAAGAAACGTGCACACTGGGTTCGAAAACGCAGATCGCAACACACGAGACGTACCCTGCAGCAACTATCCAGCGCTTCAAAGTGCCCAATCAACGGAAACAACCCTACAGCGGCACTCAAGGAGCGCTTTTGCCGGCTCTCTGGTATCTCGCAGGAGATCGCGATTCAGGAAAACCGATATAACTGACTTTTCAACAATTTCCAACCTCACCCGGCGGCGGAAATGAGCCTTCAACTAAGTGTTGTAGATGATAAAATCGAGTCAGTAACCACCACAAATTATCAATATTAAGATAAATTCTGTTACAAAATTTTACAAGCTGAAACAGCAGTTACCATGAGAAAACTCGCACGCACCTTGCGAGCGTACCCCATGTTCATCAGCGGCACAGCGTTCGGTGCGCGCTCCATTCACAAAATGTTCCGAGCACAGTCGAGAGGATGGTGTTGAGGAAAAGCCTTTTCGGTTTGCGGACGCAATCCACTGGCGCCATATTACATGCAAGTTACACAAGTCCTCGGACAGTATTCGACGCTTTCTGTTTTTATTCGTGCACCCTATGACCGAGCAATGGTGTCCCGATGACCGGGGGATTGTTGCCCGAAGCCCGTGGCTCTAATTAAGTTTGCGAGTTTAAAACAGAAAAGAAAGCGCGAACGAAGTTGGGGCACTGCAGACACCCAACACCTGCCAAGCCTCTCATCCGGGACTTTCACTCTTTCTACACAACCAGAAAGGGGGAAAGCGCCGGTAGCCCTTTCGCCTTTTCTCTCTCGCCCTCTTTCAGTAAAACGGTCTATAAGAAAGGGAAACATACATTACGGGTATGAGCATTTGGTTAATAGACGTCTGTAATTTAGCTAGTGGACTAAAAAAGAAACAATTTTATCTAGCCTCGCCTCGCATCGCCTCCACCCCCCCCCCCGCTCCCGAGCCATTGGGACCACCCCCCACCCCCTTGATTAGAATCCTGGGGAAACCCCTGATCGAAACGTAGTTGAAACGATCTATTTAAACCCGGTAACTGAAGAAGAGGTGGCCTCAGTATTCAGCACCGTCAACATTAGTCATAGCTGCGACGCCGATGGTATACAGATACGTCGAGTTCTGCACGTTCTAGACATCATCGCTCGCTATCTCGCATACATCTTTAATCTTTGTTTAGAAACCGCCACATTCCCTCAAAAAATGCATATAGCTAAGGTAATTGCACTTCATAAGAAAGGGGATAGAAATGATATAAACAACTACAGGCCTGTGTCACTTCTCCCAGTGTTCTCGAGTCGAAAGGTTTAGAAAAAATAATACATAATCGTCTTACTCTTTTTATAAAAAAGCATAACATCATTACAAAATTCCAGTTCGGGTTTAGACAGAAACTTTCTACGGAACTAGCTTTACTGGACCAGAAATATTATATTTTACGCAACATAGAAGATAGGAATGTAGTCCTAGGCATTTTCATAGACTTTACAAAAGCATTGGATTATATTAACCACGAGCCATCTTAGCTTCTTTTTGGTAGAGTTATATTACCTCTAGCCAACGTTACTAAAACACTCAGTTGGGAAACTCGCCGTCGAAACCTGGGCCGCTGGCGTCCACCGAGACCGAGCTAAATACGACAACAGCGCCACTCTTTATCATTTGTCTGTACTGTGGTCACCTTGAGCTTTCAAAAAGCATGTTTTTGCGTAAAAACAAACGGAAAAGACTCTTTTTGTATGAAATTTATTGGAGTTTAGTACAAAATGAAGGGCGCGTGATGTTTCTAAAATCTTTTGTTTGCAAGGTTTTGCGGCACAATTAATATTTTTATACAACCATGCCTCAGCGGTGCATTCAGGTCGCGCGTCCCGACCTAGGTGCATTTTAACTTCGGTAGTAAGACGCGGCGCGTCCGCTGGGGAGGCGAGTGTGGCACCCCTGTAAACTCTTCCACTCTATCTGTTTCAGCGCCAAAATGGCCGATTAAAGGCAAAATTGAAGTGACGTGCGGTTCCTCGAACGGCCGCTGCGGGAGAAGTGGTGGCGTTGTGTTCCTCATTAGCTCGGTGCTCGAGGACAAATCGGGGCCACTTTTTCAAGCCAGTCTCTATGGCAGTTTCCCAACTGAGTGGTTTAATAACGTTGCCTCTAGCCATGGTACAGCTGCTGCAGCCACTATCATCCATCCATGGCAGACAGCGTTGTGGCAGAGTGGTGGCAGGCTGCCATCAAAATAGTGTGGGTGATAATTCGTGCTTGATTGAAATTGTTTGACAAAACAAATTTTTGAAACCCGGCGTGAACGGTAGCCCAATCTTTGAGGACCCGGTGAAAGTTTCACGAAATCGCAGCACCGGGGAAAAGCAGCACCGCACTCATCGAAAGTAGCATCGAAAGAAGCATCGAAAGCAGACGCCACTGCCAGTACGGAGTCTGCTTTCGATGCGAGCTGCGCTGCTTTCCCCCGGTGCTGCGCTTTCGTAGAACTTTCGCCGGGTCCTCAAAGATGAGGCTACCGTTCACGCCGGGTTTCAAGAATCTGCTTCGTCGAACAACTTCAATCAAGCACGAAACATGACTCAACGTACAGTGTACTAGATCCACGGTTATTTATTGCAGCCTGCCGCCATTGCGCTGTCCAAAATATTACTATGATGGCTAGAGATAATATAACTCTACCAAGGAGATGGCCGACCGTGGCCGCATTCCCGTTCATAGGCGGAGCTGGTCAAACGCGATCCAGCAAATAGACATAGAGATCAGTGGACTGAACCAACGTTCCCAGGCAGCACAGACACGTTGAAAAGACGTCGAAAGAACGTAATGACGTCAGGAACCACATGTCGAAAGAACGTCGAAAGTCTGATTGTCAGGTTCCTTCGACGTAATATGGAAAGGCTAATGTCTGGAAAAAGGGTGGATTTTACGTCGACACAGAACGTCGAGTGCACGTCTGAATTGGACGGGAAGTCAAGTGATAACGTAATATGGACGTTGGCGCAATGTCCCATTTAACTACCATAAAACGTCGAGTAAACGTCTAAACTGAACGGGATGTCAATTAAAAACGTCAAATTAATGATAAAGTAACGTCCCATTTAACGACATAAAATGTCGAGCGTACGTCTGTGATAACGTGATGTCAACGTTGAAATAACGTTCCTTTTAACGACCATAAAACGTCGAGCATACGTCTATAGACTGAAAAATTGGGTTGTGTGTATGTTTATACAGCCTAGAACTTGGTCTGCTTCCAAGGGCGACGAGTCTCCCAGCTGTAGATAAGCAATTTGGCCAGTGCAGTACAACCGCTAGCCTGGGGTCTTTATAACGTGCATCACGCAGTAGTGATACACCACCACACGCCGGTAAGATGTCAATTGATAACGGTCTCGACATGGGTCGCCGTGAACGATGGAGTCAACCCGATCTGGCTTCGTTGCTCGAAGGTATGTTAGCGAAAGCATGTATATTCAGACGGAACAGCCTATTTGCTAAATCCCCCAAGCGCCACGGCCCGCTATCCAGGGTTCATGGGAACGGTGTTCCTTCAGCTGTTCAGAAAAATTTATTCCACAAATATGGACGCTCGCTGCACGCACCACACATATTCAAGAGTCTCGCCAGGGCAACTAAAGTTTAAGGCCCATCAAACAGTAAAAGTTGATCATGACGCGACCCCTTACCACACAGAGGTAGCGGCACGACCACCGCCGGAGGAACTCTTGTTTGCCAAGGAGAACCGCTGGTCGTCCAGGTAGGCGGTGAGTTCTTTTCGGATGTCCCACAACAGCGGCCACAACGCGCGGCGTCGTTGTCGCTGGGCCGTCGCGACACAACGGTTTCGCCACAGCGCCCACTCAGATATTGCCACTAGTAGCAGCGCAAAGGCGCGCCGCGGGCAACGGCCTCGCGTGACGTTGACGTCCACCCGAGACCGCGAAACGAGCGCTGTATTATGCGCCATAGGTCCCTCGCCGGTACACACTCTCTCGCGACGTGCGCGTTTGTTTCTATTGCACCACAATTGACGCACTGTGCGTCCCGTACCACACCCCAGCCAAATAGCCTGTCTTTTGTAGGGAGGACACCCAACCCTTTAACCATTCAAAGTCGCGCACGTGATCCGGCAGCGTGGACGACTTCAGTACCAGCCACGGGCATAGGTCGGCATTTTAGAGCCCCTTCATTCACCATCACATCACGAACAAAATCACGTCTCCAAATTCATTCGCATTCACGTCACAAGGTACTCCGACCTCCCAAAGTCACGGCCCTTCACATCCCCGCGTTCAACCGCGCCAAAACTTCATCCCCTTCACATCACGGCTTTCAAACTCCGCCGAGAATTCATCCCCTTCACATCACGGCGTTCAACCGCGCCAAGAATTCATCCCCATCACATCACTGCCGCCTCCGAATTCACGAAGTCATTCACCATCACATCACCAATTCACATAGTCATTTACCATCACCACGAATTCATCGGAATTCACCATCGTGAATTCATCGGAATTCACCATCACATCATGAATTCATCCGAATTCACCATCACTTCACGAATTCATTCGAATTCACCATCACATCATGAATTCATCCGAATTCACCATCACATCATGAATTCATCCGAATTCACCATCACATCACGAATTCATCCGAATTCACCATCACATCATGAATTCATCCGAATTCACCATCACTTCACGAAGTTATTCACCATCACGGTCAACACGAATTCACCATCACATCATGAATTCCGCATAATTCACGAAGTCATTCAGGTTCATTCTGACTAAATTCGACTTCACGGCTGGTAGCCCTTCTCGAGTTCGCAGTTCTTGCGGAATAGGACAGTGGCGCCTTTTTGTGTCAGCCACTTGAAACCAGGACCTGACTCCGTCGGGGAAGTGGGGTATTTCGAGTGCGCGAAACGCAAAGGCACATTGATAGAGCGCCAACCCAGCCAATGCCGCGCTGCTATCGTGTCACGTAAATGTGCTCCGTGCGCCGCCGCGCGGAACCGGCAGGTCACGTGATATGGTCTCGGCGCCGGATTAGGTGGGCCTGCTCGTGACGGCGGCTTCGTCTCTTTTGAAACGATATATGGCTGCGCCGCGTACACGAAGCGCCGCCTGCTGCTGCTGGTGCCCGCCGCTGGGACCGGACATTTCATCGAACGCCAAAAGTCAAATTTGGGGGTTTTACGTGCCAAACCAACGACGGGCATCTGGCACGCCCCAGCGGAGGACTGAGGATTAATTTCGACCACCTGGGGATCTTTTGACGTGCAACCGAAAGCTCGTTTCGTCAAACGCTGTTTCATTGAATGCCGTTTCGTCGAACGCCGTTTCATCGAACACCGTTTCATCGAAGCCGTTTCATCGAACGCCGTCTTATCGAACGCCAGGGTGGCATTCCCGCTTCCTGAAGCTGGTCGGAGGCGCCCATCCCGGGTTCTGGAAGTTTTTGACTTGCATCGCCGCAGAACATCAACTGACGGAAGACAAGCTGGAGGCGATGCTGAGTTCCCAAGAGCCTCCTCGCCAGAAGAAGGCCATAGTGGCAAGAAATGAGAAGGTCCGCCTTTTTTATGAGAACCGACGGAGCATGGCTGTGGGGGACTTTTTGAGAGCAATTGCTCATCATTTGAAGCGGTGAATGGCTGTCGCACGAACACATGAACCCCCGAAAGTTTTCAAACAAAATTTAAAGTGACGTACTTACTTTTGACTTCATTGAATCTTAGAACTAAAAAAACAATGTTTCGTTGTAGTTTCATAAATAGCACCTCAGCTTTAGCTACTGCAAGCTTCGGGCAGTAAAAAGGTATCAATAGAAAGACATGAGAGGCTAGGCGGCTCACATGGCTAAAGTTGTTGCACCTGCGCAAAACCGAAGTCGCCTTCTGGCCTCCATGAGTTGGAGTGCGCTCTTACCGGGAGTGCGACTTTTTATTTATTTGTTACAATACCCTCAAGGCCCATCAGGTAATACAGAGGGGTGAACAGACAAGCACAATATGCGAGACAAACATAAAAATCGGTACAAATATCCTCATGGGTTACTTGCATCAAAATAAATTGTAACAGCTACAAGTTTGGACATTAAAAAACCTGACAATGAAATGGGTGAATGACACGAAAATGCACTCGATCCGTGCATAAAAGAGCATATTTCACACTTTTTATATAAAAGACATTCGATGAAACGGCCATCAGCGATTCGATGAAACGGCGTTCGATGAAACGGCGTTCGATGAAACGTCCATTTTTTCGATGAAACGGTGTTCGACAAAACGGCGTTCGATGAAATATCCGGGAACCAAACCGGAGACGTTGGGGGAACTAAATTTAGGTAACTCAGCTCAGTAGAGCCACTAGGAGGGGTGGCTGCTTGCGCTCGATTACGCAATGCCCAGGCAATGCCGTATCTTGCTGCGAAGACTACTGAACCGGCGGTTTCTTAAAACGGTGGATTATCCAGTCATCCATCCGTCTCAAAATCCTGTACAAGCTTATCGCTGCAGGGAAGCAACAGTTCCCGGTGCATTTCTTTCCGAAAAAAAAAATTCTAACAAAAAGAGGAAGGCCACATCCACTAAAAGGCGACGTCGCCATTCTCGCTGTTTTATTTTCACAAAGAGCTTAAATAAAAAAAAGTAAAAGAAAAATCTTTGGTTGCAGCTAATCCCACTCGTTTTTTTTCTGTTTTTTTTAGCGTTTTGAGGCTTGAACGAGTGACTGCTTCACACCCCAGAAGGTACCCCCTTTTTGTCGAAGCTAAAGAGACATGAACACCCTCGCCTTCCCCCCCCCCCTCGCCCCAAAGTCGAGGGTGAAGGCCAACACTTTACGTGAAGGGGCGGGGGGGAGGGGGGGCGCCCTGCACCCTCCATTTTGTGAAGTAGAGGTGGGCAGGGGGAGAGACATCCGTTTACAAGTTACAACAGTGCTGAGTGCTCGTGTTCATACCATATATATATAAAAAAAGAACTTTGTGGATTTTTGACACTCCCTTTTCCCCATCGCAGACCGAAGGTCTACTTTGTTTTTTGCTTCCCTAATATCATCATAAAAAACGAAAAAAGAAAATTTTAAGCCGGAAAGGGAACTTACAAACACGAAACCTTTCTTCTTTTTCGTGTGCATATTTGCAGAAACACGAAGAGTTCCCGCTGGTGCGAGTCAGCATGTGATTATAACGATAACACCAAGAAGTGTGTTTTATGTTCAGTGATGCGCGTTTGCAAGTGAATGTCGGCTTCGGAGCTGAAGTTCTCGTAAGGATATCATTACAAAGGTGCGACGTTATATTCTTTGTACTGTTTTCTTGTTGTAGCTTAGAATTCCGGAACTTGGTACTGCTTCTACGAGACATGTTTCCACGGTGGTCTATTTAATTGACCGTTGGTTTCAGTGGCAAAATCATAATGAAGCAACATAAGGCATGGTATATTTGCACTGCAATCGTCCGTTTTATTTGTAACTCGTACACGCTAGTTAGTGTCTTGAAAATCAAACATGAAACGAGCCAAACCGGGGTGGGGGTGAGGGCAGGGGAGGAGGATATTCTTTATAGCTAAACTTTCAAAGGGTAAATACTTCACTCAGAAAAATTATTTTCAGATAATTTATTTTTGAACATTAACTTTCGTTGTGTACACGGTACACTCTATCAGCGTGTATAATTTTGGTGTACAGACAATGCAATCGAGTGTCAAAGATACGACAAAATGTTTAAATTGAAAATTTTCATTTTCAATTTAAAATTGCTGGGCAGCGCGCAAGCCAAACGCCGCAGAGATCATTGTGTCCATCTGCACCAAGATGGAAGCAAAATGTCGGCAAGAAGCTCACATATTAGCGAGGAACCGCTCAGGACACCGGTGACATTCAATGTTACCTGTCAAATCATCTGTCAAAGCAAACGCCCGCCGCCCCTGCTCCCCTCCTCCTTTGAAATTGCCACCACTACCTACCGCGGCCGCGCTTCTCTCAGACCCAGAACAAAAACGATGGTGAAAAAAACTAAACTAACAACAAATCAGCAGAGGAGGCTGCAATGGCGCCGGGCAGTCTGGAAACACGAGGAGGGCGACGAGCTTACGTCACCAATTCAAGAGCGAAGGCCCGAAAAATCCGAGGCGCACGCGAGCCGCGGACCTCGGTGCAGCGCTATCCTTTCCCCGCCGCGCTTCCCCTTTTGTCGGCGCCGTCAGGTCTGGGTGAACGTAGCGCGCGGACAGCGCGGCTGCGCCACGCACGACTCACGAGCGAAACGGCACAGCGAGATTCCGGACCATATCCCCCGAGACACGAAAGGACAAGGTCGGCAAGGAGCTCAATTGATTCGCGAGGAACCGCTCCAAGTGCCAAAGAAAACGACTAGCCCCCCCCCCCCCCCCCCCCTTCATTGCCACTGCCACCGCACTTCCCTTATAAACAGCTGTTACTGCGAAAGTGCTCGACAAAAGGGCCACCGCGCTGAGGCGCGCACGGCTACGCAGCGAGACTGATGCCCAAACCGCTAAAGTCAAATGGGTCCCTGTCGTTTGCGGTGAAGGATGAAAGCAAGCAAGCAAGCACCTGCGTAACATGTTTTCCGCCTATTCTGAATTCATAACCGTATTCACTATCACATCGAGAATTAAGTTCACGGTATTACTTCCCATCATGAACTTGTCAAGTTCACGAGCCACTCACATCACAAATTCATCGTGTTCACGAGCCATTCACCATCACGTCACGAATTCATGAGTCATTCACATCACAATGAATTCTGTTCAATCCACGAAGTCATTCACAATCACAACACATCATGAGTTCATTCAAATTCACGAAGTCATTCACTATCACATCACGAATTCATTCAAATTCACGAAGTCATTCACCATCACATCACGACTTCATTCACCATCACATCACGAATTCATTCAAATTCACGAAGTCATTCACCATCACATCACGACTTCCCGACTTCATTCACCATCACATCACGACCTCCATTCAAATTCACGAATTCATTCACCATCACATCAACGAATTCATTCAAATTCACGAATTCATTCACCATCACATCACGAATTCATTCAAATTCACAAAGTCATTCACCATCACATCATGATTTTTTTCAATTTCAAGAATTCATTCAGAGCCATTCAGATTCACGCCGTGAATGTGAATGAAGGTGAATGAGCGAGTTCATGAATGAATTTGCCGAGGT
>JAZHYW010021428.1:0-14943 GCA_037355805.1 Ixodes ricinus
CATCCGGTTGCAACACTCGATCCTGCTGTTTCTCTGACATCGACGCCTGCGACGCTGGCCTTTCTCTATTTTGTTTTTGGGCACAAGTTCACCCCATTAAACGTTTAGTTTCTCCAGTTATTCGGGTCGTCACATCCTTCCTCATACGTGAACATATTCGTATCCTTATAGTTGGACTGCATAAAATATACCTAAGAAACTTTTTTTTTATTTTTTTTGCCGTTTTGGTGTTGGCAGGTGCTAATAAACCCTTCTGGTCCCCACCTCCTTCGAAGCCTGGTGTCGACTCCGAGGGAGCAAGGGACAAGCGCGTCGCGGTCCTGTCCGGCCTGTTCAGTTACCTGAGCGACACTGTGCTGGACATGCACATATAAGGGGGTCGTTCCCCCACGGCGGGACCACAGCTGTACTGGAGTTATGTAAACGGCCAACGTCCAGGCTAACCAACTATCTCTTAACTTGCCAATAAGTTGACTACTCCATTCTCCAGTGTCAATGAACCTCGTTTCACTTACTCACGCAACCTTCTGGTAAACCAGATTTATGCAACGGTATAATTGTCGTTGTCATTGACGTCGGTACAAATTACGCAATGCGGAAGTATCTTCAAAAGTAATTGAACCACATTTCTAAGTATTTGTACTCTACTCAAGATACTTGCAGTGAAGGTAACTTGAGTAGTATGTTAAATACTTTATGAGTCAGGTATTTAGTAACTTAACTTGAATAGTTTTATCGAAGATTTCTGTCCAACACTGATATATATATGTGGGTGATATAATCTCAACTCAGGCACAAATTTTGGGTCGAAGTTTTAATTTTTGTCTCAAAAGATACTTGTTCTCGGTGAATTCCTATAACAAAGAAAGACGCAAACGGCGAGTTCGTCAGATATATTTGCTCAAATTATGTATCGCTAAAGCGGCCAATGTGGAAACTGATGTTTTTCCAGCTTAACGGGGGTGCCATATTTCACTCATTTCCTTTTCGGTACTTTTTACGCTACATCAAGGAAACACTGTCGATTTATGCTTTTTCATGCTAATTAAACGTCTAAATCATGAGATCTTTTATTTTTATCAAACCGCCTTTTTGCAGCGATATTTGACGAATTTCAGCAAGTTGTGCTGTGTGACCTAATAAACATTATTTTATGATCTTTACATCACTGTAAAGGTCCAATTAAGCTATTTTCTTTGAGAATAATTTGAATATTTTGCGCTTATATATATTGCGCTACAAGTGCCTTAAAAACGAATAGATCGAAAAACTAACAAGTTGGGAGTCGAATTTCTAAAAAAAAATCTTTAACTTCTTTAATTTTTATTTACATTTAGGTAATATAGTAGTCTATCAGGAAAGACCAACAGAAATCGTAATATATTGTTTGTATGGCCGCTACTAAGACTCCGAATCTCGTACTATTATCGTTTTGAACGGGACTTGGCACAGTGCACAGTGCACTTAACAAAGAAAGAGTATTCTTTTTTTTTTTGCGCCGGGAGTCTGAATTTGTGGTCAAATAGTAAGTGTATTTCAATAAACGTTCAGTTGCAAGCTAGCGCTCGCTCCTGTCTCTTCTTCCTTGTGTCCTCGTTTTTTAGGCGCCTCACAAGTTAAACATGTACCAACTAGCCCACCTATACATTTTTCTGGTCCCTCGACGCTCGCCTTTTATATTGTTTGGCAGAAATTCGCCGATTATACCATCATTTTAAGTTCACTGTTCGTTCTCTCGTCACCTTCATTCGTGACAATATAGAGGTGTTCGTTTTAATTGGGATGGATTGTTTTAGGCAGACCTTTATATTTTTGGACGAGTTCAAACAGGCTGGTTGGACTGTTTCATCACTACTAAATCTCGGTGTCCGATGACTGATCAACCTGGCTCTGCATGCCGATTACCTCTCAACAAGGTTTTACATGGGAATGCGCAGTTTCTTCTCTAATTTGATGCACCTGAAATGCCTAATTTCGTATTGTACTACTCAATATGTTTTTTGAATATATAGACGTGTATCGAAATGTAATTATTTTTTGCTAAGAGTAATAAGGGAAAAGTAAGGCATGCTTAATGTTGGATGCACTGAAATACCACGCGTCATAGACATTTCTTTACGTACTTTTCGTTTCCGTGTCTCCGGTTTTAATGCGAAAGCATTAACTGTCTTATGGAGCGAGCTGACGTCATCAGTTTGAAGCGCGAAAACGGCTCCTAGTTTCCGCCGCGATCCCAATTGGAGCGATTCGCCTTCGGTTCCATTAGCTGGCGCGCATCGACTGGGCTCCCTATGGCCGCTGCGCCATGGAGTGATGATGCGAACGGGACATAGAAGAAAAGGGAAGACAACATCGCAGATGTGATGGCTCCGGCAAGCACGTGCAGTGCGGTTTTGGGGTTGGACACAGTAGGAACGAACGAAGCTCAACGCCGTCGGCCCCAGCAGCCAACTGATGTCCCGGACGGACGTCTGAGGCCCGTGGGGGTGCCAACCAGACTTGCCGGGGAACCGCCGCCGACATCGAACATCGAGCCCTCGCCATCTGCAAAACGCCTAGGGCGTCCGAGGTTCCGACAACACCAGAAGTGCGGCGGCGAGTGACCAGAACACCCACACTTGACTTTGTGTGTATATTTTTTCGTGGTTACAATAACGTTATTATTCCGATTCTTTTCAAACAATACATTTTTCCTCACATCCACCATGTCGGAATCCCGTGTCCATACTTCTTACCATCTCACATGGCCTCCGAGATCCCGAAGCGCGCTAGTACGCAGCAGACGACAAAGGGAGCGGACGAGCTGCTTGTACGCTTTCGCATTCACAACTCATAAGAAATGTCTAGGTGTACCTCGAGTTTTTAGTTACGTCGTCTTAATTAGAATGGTTTGTTTGTTTTACGTAGACGTTCCCGTTTTGAACTTTGGGCAACCGAGCCTCATAGACGAACTTATCCAGAACGACAGTCTCTCACAAAGGACAGAATATTAAATTCAAGGCTAACGGGTACATCCATGGTAATGTGGCATAATTATTGAATGAGGCATCTCTGTGAAAAATTTCTCGAGTGGGCAGAATTCTTTTGTTTTGTGGGATTTGTTCGTCGTCTCAATTTCTGGCACACGCGCATCGCCTGGGAAGGTTTTCGGAACGACTGACTTTTAAATCAGTGACGAAATATAAAATCAAAAGCATCTCACTAATGATATTTCTATGTCAAATTCGTTCAAACAAACCATCTTTAAGAAAAAGTGTCTCCAAGTGTGCATTTTTTGGCTGTTTTAAGGCATCCCTTTATCGTTTAAAACTAAGGCACACGCGGCTCTTTTTGTAGTGCTATGAGATCATCTGAGCAATCAACTTTTGACGAAGTACAAAATTTTGCGCACTCATCGATTAGATACTTTCATTGAAAATGCTCTAACATAATCCTTTTTCGACAAAACGCGTCTTGAAGAGGACATGGTTTGGCAGTTTTCAAGTGATAGTTGACCGTTTCATATTTGAGAACGGGCGATTGTCGGACGTATATCTGGTTACAAATATAAATAGGATAGCCCTCTACGTATACGCGGTAGTGATATCTCAAATTCTTCACAATGAGACGTCTTTGAGATAATCTGTCTCTAAGTGCGCATGTTTCGGATGTTTTTTAATTATTGTTTCATTATTTCATAATTAGGCACGCGCGCGTCGTCAGGGAAATTTTTGAGATTCACGGGCTTCTAAGCTGGTCACGTTATACAACATTCAGTTCCCTCGACTTTCAGATCCAGTTATAGAAAATCTCCTAAAATGAGCCATTCTCGAAAAAACGTGTTTCCAAGTGGGCATGAATTTGCGGTCTTCCTGAATTTTTTTATTATTTCAAACTCAGGCGGCTGCCCCTTGTCCGGGAACTTTTTAAGTTGAACAGGGCTTCCAACTAAAATGATACAAAAAAATGTACCTCACTCCACGAAAAGCTACTGTTATGGCTAATCGTCTTAAGATTAGCCATCTTTGAGAAAACACATCTCAAAGTGGGCATGATAAGGCTGTTATCAAGCAATCCTTCGTTATTTCAAATGTTTTGACCCGTGCCATGTCTGTGAACATTTTGAGCGACTGGCTTCTCACTTGGAGACAAAATATAAAATGTGTAACACTCGAGCATAAACAGCTGCTATGCCAAATGCTCTAAAATAAGCCATCGAAGAAAACGAGTCTCGACATCGCATGGCTATGCTGTGATAAGGCGTTTGTTCGAAATTTTGGAACTTTGGCATGCGCGCTTCGTCAATGATCGTTTCAAGATAAACCAAATTCTCATCTGAGGACGAAATATAAAGAGCCCTAGAGTATAGGCTGCTGGTATGATAAATCTTGTAAGATGAGTAAACATTTGAGAAAACCTGTCTCAAATTGGGCATGCTTCGTCTGTTTTCATCCATTCGTCAATACTTTCGAATTTGGGCACCCGCGCCTCGTCAGAAACATTTTGTGATCGGCTGAGTTATCACCTGTTGACTAAATTTAGAATTCTGATACTCCACTATAGGCTGCCACTCCAATAAGTCGTTTAAAATGAGCCAATGTTTAGAAAACATGCCTCCAATTGGGCATGTTTCGACTGTTTCATGCAATCTATCATTAGTACATATTTGGGCACACGTGCCTCGTCCGGAACCTCTTCGAGATCGAGTTTTAATTTGGTGGCGAAACATAAACTTTAAGACACTTGACAATACACTGCTGGTTTGGAAATTCATCTTAAATTTTCTATCTTTGAGATAACGCTTCTGCAAGTAGGCATGGTTTGCTAGTTTTACTGCAGACGTTCATTAACTTATTTTTTGGGCGCACGCACCTCCTCCGAGAACTTGTTTAAATCGACCGAGTTCTCAACTATTGTCGAAATCTAACCTTTAGGGCCCTCAACAACAAGCGGCTGCTATGACACATTTTAACAATCAGCCACCTTTCAGCAAACGTTTCTCGAAGTGGTTATGATTTCTGCTTTCCGACATTTGTTCATCATTTCAAATTTTGGCATCCACCGTTTTCTTGTGATGTTTTTAGATCTACCAAGATCTCTGCTTGCGACAAAATATAAAATATATTGCCGTCGACTACATGTTGGTGCCACGGCCAAACCGTGGTCATCAGCTTCCGTGGAGGAATGCGATATCAAGAGGGACATTTTAATACGCACTTCTTCACATTCGTTTTCTCTCGTTTTTGCAGGTTAACTTCAAGGAGATTGAAATCATTTACTCCTTTACATTAGACAGTCGTTTCGATTTTCGGGGATACATGACGTTTCCTTCTGTGCGCCAAACTAGCAAGCGCTTAAAGACACGCTCCATAGTAATCTAGTGATACGTCATAATTGGCTCACGAAGCTATTTTCCCAGCTTTACTCGTTCAATACACCCGCTAGCGGGCACAGCAGTGACTAAGTATGTATACATATGTACTTCAGCTCACGTTCTGTGCTCTTCGTCTACGTACTAAAAATTACGTCAGAGATGGTCTTGTTAAGACTTTCCGTTAAGCCACTTGTCTGTAGGAGGTATGCTGTCATCCTGCGATGGCTGGTCTGGCTTAAACGAAGGATATCTTGAGTTAGCTGAGCCAGAAAGGCGGAACCGCGGTGGGTTATAAAGACTTCTGGAGCACCATGCCGGAGAACAGATTATTCAATGAAGAACTTGGCAACTTCAGCAGCAGTCGCGAAAGAATGGTCTTTGTCTAGGCGTATCGTGTCAAATAGACTGTCGCCACGATAAGCCACCTGTTCTCAATCGTCGAAGTAGGGAAGGGACCGAGTTAATTCCTACCAATCTGCTCGAACGAAGCCACCGGCAGAGCGATCGGCTGGAGGAGACCCGCAGGACGTACGGGTGGTGTCTCTCGAGGTTGTCATTCTTGACATGCACGGGTGTAATGGCGGACGAAATTTGGGAGACTCGTCGAGTACTAGTTGTCGAACATGGTGATTCAAGAAACCATGGGAATGACGCCCTTCCAATTGGTACACAGCCGAAGGGTTACCACGATACTCGACGGCATGCTGGTTTACATGCTACCCGAAGACGGAAACCAGGACGCTTAACTGGTCTCTCGGGGCACGGAAGAAGCCCGTCAACTGGCAGGAATCAGGATTCAAGACCAACAGCGCCTCGACGCACGCCGGTATCACCTTCGTGGTCAGGACGACCAGACGATGGTGTGGGTGCGCACGCACCTTTGAGAGAAGCTGTTGAAACACTACTTCGGACCCTACAAGATCAATCGCAGCCTTCGGCACTTGATCTACGAGGTGCTTCCCGACGGAACCCGACCTTCAGGACGCCACCAGTGGCCACCCAAAGTGGTCCACGTAGTTTATTCAAGCCCTGCTACGCGCCTTAGAACTGCGACGCTGCATGTTCATTTGGTCTCACCGTATTTTTTATTTTCAATTTTTTGCTTTCTTTTTGTCTTGTAGCGTGCGCTTTTAAAGGAAGATTCAATGCCACGCGCATGGCCGAGTAAGCATCCCTCGGTCACGCATTTTTAGAATATTCGCGTTTATTTTTTCCCGGGAAATAACTTTTATCCTTTCGTCCCGCGTTCTCGTTCTCAAAAGTTTCGTTCAATCTCACCCTGAATGCGCGACACTCCAACCTTGTGGGCCGAATACTCGAGATGGTGAGGAACACTAAATCAGGAGCTGTGCTGGACGTTGTCAAGTCAGTTTTGATTTCGGTTGCTGTTTCGCCGCCAAATCGCCGCCCGTTTTTCCTGTTGTCTCGACGCTCGTTTTTTAATTTGCTATGCCCAAGTTCGTCGCATTAAACTTTTATTTTCTTTATTGCATCCCTGCCTTGTCGTGTGTCATTCGTAACAACATATACTATTAAATGTTTTGCTTTATGTTTCTTTTTAAATGTACTACTTTCAGCCTGTTCGATGTGGTGCCCAGAGAGAGCATATAGTAACAATAAAAAATATGGACGCGTGCATTGGGGTGCATCTGCAAGGCTATGGATTAAGTTGTCAAAGCTGCGTTGTAATGTTATTTTTATTTGCGAAACAAGTCTGCCCATTAAAACGCACATTTTCATACAAACGAGCTGGAATTTATTTGTTAAACTGGCTACTCCGGTGCGCCTGCAGACAGGTTTATTTCATCTAACCAAAAGCTATCTATGGAAAGGTATTATAAAATTTAGTAAAAAACAAGGACACACTGTTATTTTGCATTATCAGGTCAGTAAAAGTCGAAGTATATACATGCATCAATTGGGGAACATGCAAGTGCGGTGTTATATGAGACCTCGTTCTAAGGATAAATAACTTATTATAAACCATACATTACCTCATCGCACACTAGACTACTCTGTCCTCGTGTTTAATTACCTCTAATACATTTTTCGTTAACTCGAGTGTTATTTCTCTAGGCAGCTCCCGCTTCCGCAAGGTCGCATGCGGGCCGCTGGAAGTTGAAATATTTCCAACTGTGAGGCTGTTGTCTTTATGACAACTTTAGGACAACTTTACGACAAATATACGACATCTATACGATTTACATATGATTGCATTGAAGACACGTACACGACGTCGTTGTTTAACTGTATTTTTGTGTTATTGAGCCCATGCCTCTTTATCAGCATCGCGAAAGCGAAAGGAAATAAGGTTAGATCGGCGCACTCTTAGTTGAGATATGTCGGTGACCGTAAATAATAAGGGATCAAGACTTGTAAATTTAATAATGCCGAGGAAAGCCGACTCGCGCGGGTTGCTCCCTCTCTTTATTTATACTTGTCACGGCCAATCGGAACGAAGGAACGCCGTTTAAACGGGAGGTTTTGTTAACATCCATGGACGCATTTTTTCGAGACCCTAGAACATAACAACTTCCCTGTAAAAACATATTCGTGTATCTTCGCCCGCCCTGCCTGTCCCTTCATTACTGCTTTATAAAGACCGACAACAACTTACGGTTAAACGTAGTAAAGAAAATTCGTAACCTGCCTCGCACCAGAATAGTGTGGGTCATTTTGCCTTTTAAATAAAATGAGTCATATTGACAGCTGGGTTTGAAACTATAGCTCAAGTTTGGGGAATAGCAAAATATATTGTTAGCGACGATTCAGTTATGTGCCGACATTTTTACTTTATTTGGGGTGTGCACAAATTAATACAAGCTATTCTTACTCTTTCGAAGTTTATACACCGCCAATGTTTGCGGTATTCTGCCAAACTTGTTTTTAAAAAAAAGTGCAAGGTAGTCTGCAGATATAAAATATATTATCGTAATTTTGACGTTGCAGACGAGTAAAACATTTTATATATCGGATGCGTAAATCAAGCTTAATTTTGCGGTCGTATACTATCAGAAATTTTCTAATTACGGCTACCTATGACACCTGAACTTATTTATTTATTATTTATTGATACTGCTATCCCTGAAAGGGATTTTGGCACGTGGTACATTTGATAAACAAGACATGCAGGCACAGAAAATATCAAACCGGTTGCAGAAACAAATATATAAATATATATATATATATATATATATATATATATATATATATATATATATATATATATATATATATTATTACAGAGGGATAAAGCTAATCTAGGTGGAATTCAAATAGAGACAATGATGGCTGCATAACAACACTTCAAGAACGGCTATTCCAATCAGTCACCGTTCGCGAAAAAAATACTACTTGAAGCAATTACTATGCGACCGAAAAGGAGTTATTGTTAGCACATGCCTCTGTCGAGTAGCGTAGCCTGATGAGAAGTTTATTAAGTGAGTCTCATTCATCTTAAAATGTCCATTTATTAATTGATACAAACGTTTTAGTCGAGAATGCCGATTTCTTATAGATAATGACTTAAGTTAAAAGTTCGGTTATAGAGGTACGTCGCAACCTATTTTAAATGTAGCGAGCTGCCTTTTTCTGCACACAATCAAGCTTGTTAATGTTTAGTTTGGTGAATGGATCCCAAATGATAACCGCGTAATCTAATGTTGGCAAGACTATAGATTTATGTATTGGAAGACGCAAGGAAGGGGTAGAAAATCTAAGCGTCCTTCTAAGAAAGAGTAACATTCGAAGAGCATTTGATGTTACGTAATCAATCTGTTTTGTCTAAGTAAGATTATGAGTGATCCATAATCCAAGGTATTTATATTGTGTTACTTCAAATAGAAGAATATCATTAGTATTGTAAACAAACTTCAAACATTTTTTTGTGGGTAATTCTCATGAAAACCGTTTTTTTTAATGTTTATAGTCATTTGCCACTTCGTACACCATTTCGTGATTTTTCGGAAAGTTCAATTTAAAAAAAAAAGGTTTGTCGGAAGCACTAGCTATTTCTGAGTAAATTATACAATCATCAGCGTATAACCTTTTTTTTTAGGAATATCTTGTACTATGACATTAATAAACAACAAGAAAAGGAGAGGTCCGAGCTCAGAGCCCTGGGGAACGACAGAGTCAACAGAAAGTCTGCCAGAACAATATTCACCTTAAACTACGAATTGTCGACGATTTGAAAGGTATGCTGTAATCCATTTGACTAACTGTGTGATCTTACATATCTTTTTTCCGATTTGTATAGTAACTTTTTGTGAGAGACCTTATCGAACGGCTTCAAAAACTCCATAAAAATAGCATCATTTTGTTTTACACTGTTTATTGCCTAGGAGAAATCATGAACAGACTCAATTAATTGAGTACACGTTGAAAAAAAACTTTTCGGAATCCATGCTGATTTTTAGTCTAGATATGTTCGTCTAGGAATTTTGATAAATAATTATATATTATATGTTCAAGAAGTTAAGAGGCAGTTGAAGTCAATAAAATTGGATGGTAATTTTGAATACACTGCTTGTTTCCGTTCTTATGAAGTGGTTTGAATCTGGCCGTCCTCCAGTCGTCTGGAACCTGACCTTTGGACAGCGGTTGTGAAAACAGAACAAACAAATATTTTGAGACCCATTCAGCATACCTAAATAAAAATGCATTGGGAATACCATCAGGACCAGGATATTTTTTGACATCCAATTTCAAAAAGCATATTCAATATACCACATTCACTAATTACAAGGAAAATCGGTGGCCGAGTGGTCTAGCGCACACCAGCTCGGAGCGCATGGAGCGAAAGCTCGCGCTGCAGAACCCAAGATCCTGGGTTCAATCCTTACCCCTGCCCGTTTCGATTTGGATGAGCATCGTACCGGCTTGCGGTCGTGTATCACTACTGCGTGGGGCACGTTAAAGACCCCAGGCTAGCGGTTGTATTCCACTGGCCAAATTAATCATCTACAGCTGGGAGACCCGTCCCCGTTTATGGCAGACCAAGTTCTAGGCTGTATAAACATACACACAACCCATTTTTATTTACTAATTACAATATCAGACATAGACGGATAGTCAGTGTCTAAATTTCGTAACACATCATCGTCTTGAGTAAACATCCGATTTAAAATGTTTATTAAATGCGTTTAAAATTAGTTTTTCTTCGTGGGTAATGTTACCACCAATTTCGCAAACATCACAAACCCTGGAATGTGGAGATATTAATTGCCAAAATTTCTCCTGTGAATTAGATATAAAGTTTGGCAAAGATTCGCCGAAAAACCGACTTTTATTAATTGCAACTTGAATTTTAAGTTGCAAAGAACGAGCAGGAAATTTTTAAGTCAGTTCACACGAGTCTGCGCTTCCTTTTATTTTTTTTTCAATCGTTTCAATTGTCTTTTTAACTGTAGGGCCTTTCCAGCAATTCAGGGGTTCTTTTTTTATTCTTTTTTACAGTTACTGACACAAAACGGTCAATACTTTCACTTACAATAAATTTAAACAAATTCCGAAGAACATTTACATCACCAAAACTGTTTAAAAAATCGTCTCAATGAAATGAAAGCATGTCAATAATGGAGACATCATCTGCACGAGAAAAATTTGGATAACACTTCGCCTTGGTTCTTTTATTTACAGAAACATCTTCTAAGGTTAACAGTACTGCTTTGTGATCAGAAATAACAGGGACTACTTCACATCTACATTTTGACGAAATTGTACCGCTTACAAAAACAAGGTAAAGTATAGATGCAGGGTTTCCTTGGATTCTCGTGAAATCCTTGACGACATGTCATAAGTCAAATTTAAAGGTCATGTCCAACATCGCTTCCCCTAAGTTATCATTTTGGTGTTTCAGTAAAAAATTGGACCAGTCATTAACTCGATCGCCAGGCTTCACATGTGTATCGAGATACATTTTTAAATTATCAAGAACAGCCATAGAATATCCAGGGGGTCTATAAAATGCCCCAATAATGTATTTACATTTACCATCGTACGCTTTGCAAAAAAATACACTTGGTATCAGGTATTTCAGGCATGCTCACCATATTTAGGAAATTCTTAAAAGAATACACATGCCACCACCTTTATTACCACGGTCTTTCCGGAGTGCGCTGTTGCCGGCAGGGACGAATTCACTGTCGTGTATTGTATCATTTTACCAAGTCTCAGTCAGAACGGCGATATCAGAACCATGACAGAGCAAACTTCCTTCCAAAGTCTGTGGCCTTTTCAAGGACGCTTCTACAATTGACGATCAACAAGCGCAATGATCGAGAGGCACATCTACACCGTCATTTATCTGTTTTTCATATCTTGAAGCTTGAACCCTTGCCTTCATTCCAGCCAAACAGCACACCGTCCACGTTCAGCTTATCATAAACTAGTGTAACTTTTGCTCCGTTTTCTTTCTCTTTAGCATCACTTTTCTATAACTACTTTCGAATTTCTTGAACTCTGATTGAGAAGTCCTAAGATACCTTAGTGCCATTTAGTTTATAAGATGACCTTAATATTGCCAATTCTTCCCGGTAATCGATCAACATGAGGATAGTTGGACGGGGCTTGTTTTCCACTTTTTGGCCAAGCCTATGGCATCTCTCCATACCGGTGACCGTTATTCCTAGTTTTAGAGCGCAGCTCTTAGGCGCCCGTTTCCAGCGAGCGGCAGCGTCGCCGTCGGCGTCGGCGTCGGCGTTGGCGTAACCGCGCGGTGCATGATCGGGACATGTCGCGGGGGTCACGTGACCCCCTCCCGACATGTTGAGACATGTCGGAGGGGGTCACGTGACCCCCCCCCCGAGGCCACGTGCGGTGCATGTTGGGACATGCAGCGGGGATCACGCATCGACCACCGCGCGGTGCATGTTGGGACATGTCGCGGGGGTCACGTGACCCCCCTCTCCGGCTATGTCGGGGGTCGGGGGGATCGGGGAGGGGAGGTCACGTGCCCCCCCCCGAGGCCACGTACGGTACATGTTGGGACATGTCGCGGGGGTCACGTGACCTCGGGGGGGGAACCACGTGACCCCCACCCCAGGTCACGTGACCCCCCCCCCGGAGGAGAGGAGGGTATACCCTCCTGAGTACCCTTCCCTCCTCCTACTCCTCAAGAGCTGCGCTCCAATTCGGTGTTACAGGGAGTTGTAAACGGCTTTCACTTTTTGTAGAAAAACCTTGTCTTCTACTTTCCTTTAAGTTCTTCAACTGTCTCAATATTAGGCTCGTCTATACCATAAATTATCAAAACATTTCTGCGGCTTCTATTTTCTAAATCATCTACATTAGACTTTAGTAAAGATAATTGTATGTCAAATATTGATACTGCTGTTTTCTTGTCTTTTATTTGCTTGGTCACCGAGTAAAAACCGGTTACCTATGGCTCCAGCCCATCAATTCGTTCTGTTGCCGCAGTTATTTTTTTGTTAATTTTATCTTGAGGCAAGAACATTTAGAACAGTATCATTCATCTTGCACTGGCCGCAAAGAAGTTCCAATAAAAGCTCTCTGTCTGTGGGCCCTCGATTTGCCTCCACATCAACACACCAACAGATTTCGTGGCCGAGAAATAACAGAAGTAGCAAAATCGGTCAAACGTTTCACAGTAAGTTGGCAAGGCAGACAACACCTAAAACGGTCATCACTTCGATAACCGTCACAAGGAAAATATTCACTAATCTGTACCAGGAAACAAAATGGGTTGCTGAGCATGCTGCCGGTTATCTGCCGCATGGCCCACTAAGAGAGTCCCGTGTTGTTAGCGCTCTTGTAGCTTTTAGACGAACCACATGATGGGACATCACTGATACCGGAACAAACGAAGACTCGCTGATGAGGGGGCACGAAAGGCTCGACCATGATGCAGCGATCGCCCAGAAGCAGAAGATTTGGAGCCAAGCCCTTCGTTCCAATCGGGACTTGTCGCTTGAAAGCAGCTATACGATGTCGTTTGGTGTCCGAGTATAACTGACGTACCAGGATACAAATGGGCTGCTGAGCATGCTGCCGGGAACGCTGCCGCCGAGCCCACTGAGAGAGTCCTGTGTTGTTGGCGCTATTGTAGCGTTTAGACAAACCACGTGATCTGACGTCGCCGATGCCGGTACAAACGAAGACTCGCTGATAGAGGGGCACCCGAGCTCTGATAGCTGCGGTGCAAGCGATCAAGTCCCAGTTGGCAGGCGATTCGGAGCCTGGCTCCGAATCGCCTGCCAACTGGGACTTGATCGCTTGCACCGCAGCTATCGAGACATCGGGTGCCCCTCTATCAGCGAGTCTTCGTTTGTACCGGCATCGGCGACGTCAGATCACGTGGTTTGTCTAAACGCTACAATAGCGCCAACAACACAGGACTCTCTCAGTGGAGCTCGGCGGCAGCGTTCCCGGCAGCATGCTCAGCAGCCCATTTGTATCCTGGGCACGTCAGTTATACTCGGACACCAAACGACATCGTATAGCTGCTTTCCAAGCGACAAGTCCCGATTGGAACGAAGGGCTTGGCTCCAAATCTTCTGCTCTCTGGGCGATCGCTGCATCATGGTCGAGCCTTTCGTTGCCCTTCTCATCAGCGAGTCTTCGTTTGTTCCGGTAGCGAGTGATGTCCCATCATGTGGTTCGTCTAAAAGCTACAAGAGCGCTACCAACACGGGGCTCTCTTAGTGGGCCATGCGGCAGATAACCGGCAGCATGCTCAGCAGCCCATTTTGTTTCCTGGTACAGATTAGTGAGATATTTTCACTTGTGACGGTTATCGAAGTGATGACCGTTTTGGGTGTTTTCTGCCTTGCCAGCTTTACTGTGAAACGTTTGACCGATTTTTGCTACTTCTGTTATTTCTCGGCCACGAAATCTTTGAGGTGTGTTGATGTGGAGGCAAATCGAGGAGCCCACAGACAGAGAGCTTTTATTGGAACTTCTTTGCGGCCAGTGCAAGATGAATGATACTGTTCTAAATGTTCTTGCCTCAAGATAAAATTAACAAAAAAAAATAACTGCGGCAACAGAACGAATTGATGGGCCGGAGCCGTAGGTAACCGGTTTTTACTCGGTGACCAAGCAAATAAAAGACAAGAAAACAGCAGTATCAATATTTGGACATACAATTATCTTTACTAAAGTCCTAGTGTAGATGATTTAGAAAATAGAAGCCGCAGGGAAATGTTTTGATAATTTATGGTATGGGCAGAGCCTAATATTGAGACGGATTGAAGAACTTAAAGGGAAAGTAGAAGACAAGGTTTTCTACAAAAAAGTGAAAGCCGTTTACAACTCCCTGTAACACCGAATTGGAGCGCAGCTCTCTGAGTGAGAGGAGGAGGGAAGGGTGCTCAGGGAGGGCATACCCCCTCCTTCTCCTCCGGGGGGGGGGTCACGTGGTGACCCGGGGGGGGGTCACGTGGTTCCCCTCCCCGAGGCCACGTGACCCCCGCGACATGTCCCAACATGTACCGTACGTGGCCTCGAGCGGGGGGGGGCATGCGACCTCCCCTCCCCGAGCTCCCCCCGACCCCCGACATGTCGGGAGGGGGTCGTGACCCCCGCGACATGTCCCAGCATGCACCGCATAAAAATTGATGCGTGATCCC
>JAZHYW010021429.1:0-13516 GCA_037355805.1 Ixodes ricinus
ATAAAAAAATACAAAAAGCCTGCTGCTGCGTGGTAACGATTCACGGGAAACGTATGGGACAGAAAAGAAGAAGCTTTACGCAGAGCGCTCGAGTGCCATCCTTCCTATTAAAAGTGCACACAGACGGGCCAGCTCTGCTCGGGGCTGCTTTCAGTAATCGACGTCGCGCCAAAGTTCAAAGTGTGATAGTGTACGCTTCTCTTTGAAATCCAACGTTCTCAACAAGAAAAAAGTTATGTGGAAAGGTGAGCTGACGCTCATTATTTATACAGCTGCTATGATATTTTTTCCGAACACAACTAGACGCTGGACCTTTAGCATTATTTAAGGTCACGTTTTCAGCATAGCTTAATGCGTAGCTTCCCAATTACTAGTTAAAATATTGCAATATCCAGTTACATTAGCTGTTGGCGGTGGTTCTCGAAGAACCGTCTTGTGCCGGAAAAGGCTTTTAGAGATTATCGAGAGTTACGTCTATTACATGTGATTATCATCGGTGAAGATTCATATACAAGGGGCATTCATAAAGTTCGAAATGTTGCTGAAGGAAAAGAAGCTATGCGTGTCTCTCGGTATACGTCGTGTTCAAGAGACTTTCGTTCGACATGCTGTAACGGTTCGCACATGTCCAACACTTTTCACATGATGAAGGTCGCCACTCGGTGGAGTTCCGCGATTGCTCCCGCCACATGCGCAAACAAGCGCAGAGAAGAAATAATTAGGGAGGAGAGGTAAAAAACGCAGGCGAGCTGGTGAATGACATCCATGTAGTAACCCCTGAGACGCAGGAACAATAAGATCTTCATAGATATTATGCCGCCCAAAGCTTGTCTGCCGACAGTGTTTGTGCGACCAATGGGAAGGCACCATCATACGAGAAAGAAACAAGCCTCAGACAATGTCTGCAGACTTTTTGTGTGTCCGTTACCTCAAGCTGAGCGTAGCTAAAATCAATAAAAAGAAAAAAGACTGACGTAGCAACCAAGTTGGAGGCGCGCTTGGATGACACGCCCGTGGCTCGAATTCAATTCCCGACACTGCGCTTTTTTAATCTTTCTCGATGTAAGTAGAATATTGAAGAAGGCTGAAGAACCGCCTAGCTTGCTCATGTTGCTGTATACGCCGCCATCGACGCTTGCGACGCTAGCCATCTTCTATTTTGTATTGGGCACAAGCTCGTCCCATTTTACGTTTAACTTTCCTTCGGTCGTTCGTCGCCTCATCAATTGTCATTCGCGACAATATATGTAGGCTGTGAAATTCTGCCTCTCTCTAGCTTCCATTCACCAGCCCTGTCACCCAGTCCCTTCTGCCATCTTCGTCTCACAAAAACTACAAAAAAACACCGCGTGGCGAGTGTTTCCAGGACGACGGCGAGGTGATTGTCGTTGGAAAACACTTCCTCGAGAGCCAGAAGGTGGACTTCTACAAGCAGGGTATCGGCCAGCTATTAAATCTGTCGTGAGAAGTTGCTCGCCTTGTGTGACGCGTATGTACAGATGGTATGCCGCCACTCGGTGCTCGTGATCGCAGATCTTTTTTTCGTAGTAATAATACGAGCTTTACGGAGGCCCCTCGTATTTATAGATATCAGATAAATGTTTCTTAAAGGATGCGACCATTACACTTTGTACTGTCTTAAATGGTTTTTAACGAACTCGACAGATATTAAATAGATGAACGAACGTCGAGATTACTTGGCTAGTTGAGATAACTTTAAGGGTAATATGCTATTGGCCATATGGCGATTGTAGTCTCCAAGATGGTCTATTAATGAAGGCTTACCGGATTTATGGAACAATTACAAAGACGACGGGTTTGTAGATGGTCACCCATCTTCTCTTTCTTTTCTCGCCCGATACCAATACTTGACGCCGAAAAGTTTTCGCTGCAACAACCGCCCAAACAATACGTAGATGCCTGACGCACGGCTGCCACGCTTTCGGTTTAATTAGCAACAAATAAATGTGTCAAATTCAAAGAAAGAAATATTGTGCGCCTTACATGGTCGTTATACCCTGGCTGTTCCACTTCGAGTCATGCGAAAAGGTTTTCCTTCTGGGTATTCACTCCAAAAAATTTGTAACATCTACTTCTCGAAAAAAACACTTTTAAACTTTTTTTTCTAGCTCCGGCGCGCTCATTCAGTCCCCTCCCATTCCATTTCAAAGCGACGTCGAAAATGCGTTCATTCTAGAGTTGTAGGCGTTAACGAAAAAAAGTAACGAAACACGTTGCTCGTTACTTGCAAAATAGAAGTAACGCTTTAGCGTCCAACGTTACTCCCAAAAGAAAAAGAACGCGTTACCGTTACGGTTACCGATAATAAGTGACGCAGGTTACTTTTTCATTACTTTATTATTATGCATTAACACGTTTTGCTGTTTTGACGTTACGAGTATGCATCAGCGGGTATTTCAAGAAACATTATGCCCATGCAGAAACTGAACATAATTATTTAATATTTCTTACGGTTTTACCTATATAGTCACAAGAAAAAAACGAAAAAATAACACCGCGAAAAACTCAAAAATTTAAAGAACTAGTCGTCTAGAAACACAGAAAACAAAATTGAAGTGTAATCTTTTAGGTCTCGGGTAGAAAAAGTAAGGAGTAACGTAGCTCCGTTTCCAGTTACCCGAAATAAGTAACTAAGTACGTTACCCGTTACTGATTAAAAAAAAAGTAACAAGTACGTTACACGTTACCAAAAAAAGTCACGCATTACCGGTAACGCCGTTACTTGTAACGCGTTATCACCAACACTGCTTTATTCCAACTTACGATGTTCCTTTGGGCTTCGTGCGTAATGCTGTTCGGACATCTTGAAGATAGGTATGGTGTCGTGTTTTAGCTGGGGTAGGGATAAGGACCGTGCATAGCTCTCTCCGGTTTCTGAGAAAGGACTGGTAAGTGTAACCATGCGCCGAGAAACTGAGGGAGAGCAGGAAAGGAGAGCGTGCGGGCACGTGCAGAACGCAGAGCTCTGATTGGACCGAATAGTGGGTAGACCCAAAGCTAGTTGCCTTCACCTCCAACTGCCTTCGTCGAACGCAGTTCACAACGCGGAACGCCCGCGTCCGGGATTTGTCTCTCGCGTTCCAACGCGTTCGGCAAGTGCGGTGGAGACAAAGCAGCCGGCTTTCGGTCTACCCACTATTCGGTCCAATCAGAGCTCGGCGTTCTGACGTCCCCTCCCGCTCTCGTTTCCTCCTCTCCCTCACTTTCTCGGAGCATAGCCAATCGCTGCAGTGTACAAAGGGAGAGCGGCCAATGAAGAGGCGCGTCTACTATGGTGGCTGGAACGCGTCTCCGATTGGGGCGTTTACCACGTCGAAAACATTGGTCGGTACGTACGTGTTCTATGCTGCATAAATTTCCGTTGAACGACGCGTGGGTGGCACAACAACAAAGGCGGGTCCAGAACTCCGTTTTTTTTGTGGGGGGGGGGGCGGAAAATTTTTAAGGGTACTATTCTCCCATTCTTTTCTTGTGCACCGGCGGGTCCACCCATGTCAAATTTCGCTTCGAGAAGGGGGAGGGAGGGGGTCGACTTCGTTTGGGGGGGGGGGGCGGCCGCCCCCAGTCGCCCCCCCCCCCTTGGATCCGCCACTGCACAACAAATGAGAAGGGGGATGGGGATGATATGAGAGGTCGGGACCTGACGGCACGTCATCTATACACCAATTCGGTTTCCCCGCTAAATTTGGCGGAACTTTTGATGTCACGTAACCCGCTATATTAAGCGGGAAACTGAATTTTGTGTATGGTTCACGTGACGTCGGGTCACCTGGACACAGCTTGGTTCGCCAAAATATTAGCGGCGAAACTGAATTGGTGTATAGATGACGTGCCGCCAGGTAACGCGAGATCAATTTTTCCCGCCAAATTTAGAGCGCAAACTAAATCGGCGTAGAGGTAACGCGACGTCAGGTTACATTACGTCAATTTTTGCGTCAAATTTAGCGGGAAATTCGAAGTGACATTAATTTTCCAGCCAAATTTAGCGGGGTAAACAACCGGTATCTAGGTCATCGTGACGTGTGAGTTTTCTCTACACGCCTAGAAAGACCTCTAGGGCGAACTTAAGGACGACCTCTAGGACGACTTTAAGCACGACGTCCAGGATGACGTCCTAAAGGACATCTGGGACAACCTCTAGAACGACCTCGATGACGACCTCTAGGACGACGTCAAACACGACATCTAGGACGACCTTTTTGACGACCTCCAGAAGAACCTCAAGGACGATGACCTAGAGGACGACGGTCTCCAATACCACCCGCGGGCCAAATCCGGCCCGCGGAGGTCTCGACCGGCCCAGGACTGACCGTGGTCCTTCCAATGAAGCCCGTCCCGTGGCCCGCTTCCAGCAAGTCCGCTGTTACCGGCGCCCACAGTAAAGAAACGGCGCCGCGCACCAACCGCGCAAACTAAGACACCACGAAGAACGAGAAGAGACTGCCTGTTGTAACGCAGGTCCTCTCGCCATATTATTCATTGGACATCGAAATCACCAGCAACACTATTCTTAGTCCCCTGATTCATATCTGTGTAACTAATCGTATGCTGCAATTCCTTTCTGTTGCAGCATATATTTTATGACAGCATAATATATGACTATTGCATATTGTCAGCATCAGTTCTACCATTCTGATTAGTGTTGGGCCCTTTGTGAACATGCCAAAGTTCCTAGGCGCTTCGATTGATGAGTTTTATTTGTCCCAATAATTGTGTAATGCTATTCTTAGCTAAATTACATTTTAATATAAAGTATATGTATTCATGATTGTCTTAGATTCTTTTTTCATGGCTACTCTAATCAATTTTGTATTTAAATGATTATATATGATATTTATTTGCTGTTCCCTTATTTGTATTTACTTATTTATTTCCCGGCCCTCGAGACCGCGACAGATCCCCGATCCGGCCCCTTAGCCAAAAAGTTTGGAGACCCCTGACCTAGAGGACGACGTCTAGGATGACCTCTGAAACGACCTTGAAGATGACCTCTAGGACGACGTCAAACACGACGTCTTGGACGACCATTTTGACGACCTCCAGAACAACCTCAAGGACGACGCCTAGGATGACCTCTGGGACGACCTCCAAGGACGACTCCCAGGACGGCGTCCAGGATGAGTCAACGGTCATCAGGCCCTTTGAAGAGGGTGCAAATGTGAAGAAATTTGAGAATGTGAGCCGGAAACGGTCTACTGCGCATACCTACTGCGCGTTAAGGGACCAGAAGGTGCAAGAAATCCGGGATTGGGGGGTCGGAGGGTAGCTGAAGACCTGTATCGCATTAAAAGGAAGCGCGTGCGCACTGCACGGTTCTCGGCAGCAGGCACGTGTGACGTCACTTCCGCGACCACGTTTTCGTGACATGGATCTCCAAACTTTGCATCGCCTTCCGAGCGCGGAGAAAGATGTAGTTCACGTCGAAAGTGGTTCCTCGATTCCCGCCTAATGACGTCATAGAAGTGCGACGCTGTCGCCGTAGCGATCCTAGCGGTGTCGCATGCAGCGGTGGTGGACGCGGCAGACGCCTGTTCCTCTGCAGTTCGCTCTTCAGCGCGACAGTTCACGGAAGCTTCAACAGCCAGACGTTGGGACGCCGTGACGACAGTTGCACGCGCTTTCCTCGTACTTTTTGCCGGAACTTCACCGACCGACCACCAGGATCGCGACATCCGGCAACATGACACGTTGGCTCCTGAGACTTAATTTGTTTCCACTTCGTGTCCACTTTTGATACTTGGGCGGGATGAGACGCTAAACACGTCAATCGGAAATGCGTTCCGGGCACCTGTACACAAAACAAGGCAAAACGATGATTAACATAAATCTAAGTAAAATACTCATGAGTGTATCATACATTATACATACTGTAATAAGCCTCGTCATTGGCCGATTTCGCTTTGTAAATTGCACGCTGATCTGGCTCTCTAAAGTATTTTGCGAGAAGGTAGGTAGGCGCTCCAGATTTCTTAGTGCGTTTAAAAAAGCAACGATGCATAAAATTCTTCGAGTTGTGATCCTCCGTTACGTACTGGTGTGTTTAGCCTGTAAAATCGACATCATTTTGTTTAAAAAAAAAATTAGCCTTAAATCGCAGGCTTTTAATTATTTTTCTTGCGTTAAAACTTGAGTTCTTGAACTCTGTGTATTTGTTACGTGGGAGCTACGGGCATGACCACTGATTTTGAGTAGAGCTCAGTTTCGAAGCTGTAGAGAAACACAAATTTCCTGCACATATACGCATTGATTAGTGCGTGCGCTCTCGCTGGTATTGTTAGTGGACCAAAAAGCAAGCCTATAGAACTTCAAGCTTCACTCTTCTACCCAATGAAGGGGCAGCAACCTATAGGATTGCCGAGTTGTCTTTGGTAACTAAACAGGCCCAGATATTTCGTGATATTGCATAAGTTTAAATAATCGCGAATATGGTGTTCTGGAGATCCTCCCAGGAGTTCATCAAGTGGAGTTAAGCATCGAACTGATTTTATTACAATAATTAAGAGACGTACAACAGGGATGCTTGAGAGAAGAGCGTGTTGGTTCGGTTCAAGGACGAATAAAGAATAAAACAATTAAAACTGGGACAATACAACACATCTTAGAACAGGGATCTTGTATTCACTGTAGAAGTTTTGATATTTATAGCGTCAGGGCGCTGGCATTTGTGCATTTTCAGCTCTTTGAAGGTTTTACGTCAAAGACACGAGGCGCGACCTCTGTAACTGCTCAGTTCAGCACTGAAATGGTAGTAAAACTACAGTGTACTAAAAGTGAATTCCAAAACAAGGTACTCCTGCTCCAGACTTTACTCCTCTACCCACTGAAGGTGCAACAAGGAATAGGATTGCAAATATGTCGTTGGTAACCAAACAGGCCCAAATATTTCGTGGCTCTTGCACAAGTTTAAAAAATCGCCATTTTAGTGTCCTGTAAATCGGCCCGGAAGTTCAGCACGTGGAGTTTAAAACGCGGATTCATTGTATTACATTAGTTAAGACCGTCAACAAAGGTCGTGTTTTCACTGTTGGAGTTTTGATATCTATAAGATAAGGACTTTGGCATCTCTGTGTTATTAGCCCTGCGAAGTATCTGCGTCAAAGCCACAAGGCCGACCTCTGTAATTGCTCAGCTCAGCACTAAAACGGTAGTAGAACTACAATGTACTACAAGTGAATTACAAAACAAGGCACTCCTGCTCCAACCTTCAATCCTCTACCCCTGAAGGTGAACCAACGCATAGGATTACAAATATGACGTTGGTAACGAAACAGGCCTAGCTATTTTGTGAATATAGCAGAAGTTTATGAAATTTGATCATTCTGTTCTGGAAATAGGCCCGGGGTTCAGCGCATGAAGTTAAAAATCGAAGACATTTCATTGCACCAGTTGAGATCTACGGCAAGGGTTCTGTTTACACTGTAAGAGTTTTTATATGTATAGCATCTGGACGTTGGCATTTGTGAGTCTGACGTGAAATGCTCTTTGGCACGTTCAAGGGAAGTCACGAAACTTAGCGAAGCCCAAAATACCGACCGCGAAGCTCGACGCTAATTGTCTGGTGGAAAGGTCACGTGAGCAATGATGATTGGCTGATTCCGGTGAGTATGGGAGGTGCTTGAAAACCGCCGGGCTTTAAAACCCGACTAGTGCTAGTATCTTCATTTCAGGAAGTGCTATCAAGTTTATATGCCACGTGTGAAGTTATCTGACGCAGAGCGCCGGGGCTATGTAATGTTCCTGAGCAATACGGTAACTTTTCACTTTTAATATATTTGCTGAGCAGTTTGCTACACGTTTTTTTAGCTCTGCTAAGTTTCTACGACAAAACCACAAGCGGACCCCTGTAATTGGTCAGTTCAGCAGTGAAATGGTAGTGGAACTACAGTGTGGGATAAGTCTCTTCCGAAACAAGACACGCCTACTCCAACATTTTACTATTTACAGGTACATCAACGTATTCGTTCGCAGATATGTTGTCGGCGGGTATCGTCGAAGTTTTAATTCTCGCAAATACGGAGTTTCAGAACTCGCCCGAGACTTCAGCACGTGGAGTTCAAAATCGAACTCATTGAGACCTACAACAAAGATTCTGTTTTGACTGTAGAATATATTTTTGTTTATAGCATCAAAAACTTGGAATTTGTGTGTTCTTAACTCCACGGCGTTTTTGCGTCAAAGCCCCGGGGCGGACCCTTGTAATTGGTCACTTCACTCTTTAGATGTAATGGTACTACAGTGTTCTAATAGAACTAGAGGCGCATTCTGAAACGAGACACTTTTGCTCTAACCTTCACTCCTCTACTTACTGAAAGCACCGCTACGTATGTAATTGCAAAGATGTGGTTGGTAAGTAAATTGCCCTTGTGTTTTGTGAATATCGTCGGACTTTAGATACTCGCCATTGTAATCTTTCGTAATTGGGGCCTGTGAAATTCACATAATGCGTGTAGTGACCGTGAGTTTCAAAAGATTTGAATTTGCACAAAGCATATTCGACTACACTCATATTGCTCATTTTGCGATAATGAGTGTTTACCATATATTGACTATGTGCTCAAAACTTTAAAGGAAATATATCGGCTGCCGTCGTTCATGTGCCCCACATGAAAAAAACTGTCTAGTCACGTAGCTTCCGTTTAAATATGTCAACACTTTTTCAGATCTTTCACTGAAAAAAAAAAAGAAGCCTTTTGCAGCTCAGTTCGTCCAGAAAAGTTGTGTCTGGATTTCCGATCTTTATTTGAATCGAAAAACTCTAACGGGAAGCTCAAAGATGTCAGGCGTCTTTTCGATGTTGCCGTTCTTGATGAATCAGGTAAGCTGCTTCAAAAGGTTTGACATTATTAGCCGTTTCATGCCTAAATCTTCTGGTCAAAACAATTATAGGGAAGACTACTTATTTGCAAAATATTTTTATGTCTTAGCTTATTTTATTGATTAGGCAATGACAAAAATATCCTGTGAGTACAAATGTTGACAAACCACCCCATGTTTGATCTTATCCGAAAACACCTTTTAGTAAACGCTCTCGCTCCCGAGCTAGCTGCCATATTTCTGAGACTAGGGGGACTAAATAAGCTATGCAGGAGTGTAGCCAGTCATTTTTTTTCATAATGTAGGGTCGGCTGTATTTGTGGGGGGGGGGGGTGAAATTTATAAGCCCAACCCTTCCGCCCCACTCCTTGGCTACGTCACTGAAACTTTGCTTCAGAGTAACTACACCTCAGTCAACCTTGTGCTTAAAATTATGATTGCAAATTATCTGAGGCTTCATCCGAAATCGCAGCAACCGCCTTTTTGTTCTCAAGAACCGTTAGAACAGACCGAGACTGAGAAAAAACAACATTAACCGAGTTTCCTGACTCCGCATCCAATATCTCAAAAAGTGGTATTCTGAAAACTGCTTGAAGGTCTGGTAACACTGAGCGCGCGGTCATCTTGGAGGCGTCAAGTGTTTCGAGTGTCGGTTTTTCGGAATTTCAAGTTCCGTGACGCTCTGATGGACCGTTCACACTACGGTTACTGGATCCTGAAAAAATATCCCGAAGCTCCCCGTTTGGGGAGTTTCATGGCTACTTTCCCAGCACCCATTCGTTCCTCGAATGCGTCCGGGTAAAGGTGTGTGCGGCAGCTGTACTCCTCCGTTTTCTCGGACGCGGTTTATCGTTTGCTCTGGCACGTGCGACCAAAGCTTCCATGCGGAATGCGTCAACGTTCCAGATTCCGACTTCGACCTGCTCGTAAAAAACGGTGTTAGCACGTTTAAGCGCGCTCTGTGCACAAAACGCCGGAATGCCGGCGGTCCACGGGAAGAAGTGCCGTCACAGGAGTGCGGTGTTCGCGAGACGCTGCGTACGGTTCTTTAGACGCAACAACAAGCCTCTGCGAGTTCAACAGGCACGAAACAGTGAGCTTCTTCAAAAAGTGCCATTCTACTGACGCCCCTGGCCCTGCACGCCAGAGCAAGCACCTACTCCGAAGCGCTGCAGCACGGTGCAACCGACCTGCCAGTGAAGAGGGACTGCAGCGTACCATCACTGAAGCCTCCTTGTCTCCGGCCATCAAGACGTTTCTCCGGCCTGCGTCAACTGCACGAGCAGCTGGAGCTCCTCTAACCAGCGAGCGACGACAGGGACAGCTAGGTGGAAGTCGTATATCGCCTGATGTCGACGAGGACAGGCCAGTGCACCCAAGGCTACGACCGGAGCCGTTAATCGGTTTCAACCGCGGCAGTAATTTGAGTGCCGCTCCTCGGCCTCCTGTCCGTAAGACAATACTCGTGTCGCGCTTACATCCATCCACCTCCTCAGACGATGCGTCGGCTTTTGTTTTTGGGGGCTCAGAAACGAAAATTTCCTTTGCACAAACTTGTTAACTAAGCATAATACCTACTCCTCGTTTCATGTGTCCGTCGAAGGTTCAGAACTCGAAAAGTCGTTTGTGGTGGACATAAGGCCCGAAGGAAGCCTCTTCAGACCCTATTTTGGCTCCCTTAGGGCATGGAATGCTGTTGGTGCTGAAGTCACGTCCGAGTGGTACCGACATGAAGCCCCTTTAGGTTTGCCCGCTTAAACGCACGAAGTGTCGCAACCGTCGTAAAATGTACAGCTAGCACGAAACTTCGAGCAATAAACCTTAATGCAAGGAGCATAGTTAACAAAACGATCGACCTGGAAAGCATTCTTCATACTTTCAATCTATACGTATTGTTGATAACCGAAACTTGGCAAAGTGATAGGATCCCTGATTGTGAAAAAGTTCCCCAACGCACAAAATTATACGATAATATTGTTCTTCGAAAGGAAAGGCCGCCCCCCCCCCTTTCCTTTCGAAGAACAGTATTTGCGTATAATTTTGTGCGTTGGGGGAACTTTTGGGGAACTAGTTATAAAAGCAGGAATATAATTTTCTCTGTTGCGTAATACCGCACGCACTGTAGCAGTGTGGGTGACATTATTTTTAGAGCGCAGCTCTTAGGAGCCCGTTTCCGGCTTGAGCGGCGTCGCCGTCGGCGTCGGCGTAACCGCGAGGCCCCCCCCCAACCCCGAGGTCACGTGACCCCCCCCCCCCCGAAGGCACGTGACCCCCACTACCCTCTCCTCCTCCTCAAGAGCTGCGCTCTAATTCGGCGTTCACTTTTTATATCCTCCTCTATCCTGGCAGGAGTAGTATACAGACCACAGTGTGCTGACATTGAGGTATTGAACGACTTACATGATTCTGTGCATGTGTCATCAAAATAGAAGAAACATAATTTTAGGAGGTGATTTGAATCTTCCAAACCTAGACTAGGTTATAATGACCTGGATGTCAGGGTGTTGTCATTCCGAACTTTTGATAGATTCGGCGTTTTCGAACAGTGTTGTTCAGATTGTGACGAGACCCATGAGAATTACAGAAACTACCAGCTCACTCGTTCATTTGTTATTTGTTTTTGATAATATGTGTGTTGAAGACTACCACTGTCCAGTTAAAGATGGAATATCAGATCACCGCATGATCGTGTTAGACTGTCCAGGCTTTGTTCCCAACCGGCCATCTGATACGGTAAAGATTGTAAGAGATTTTTACAGAGCCGAACACGAAAGCAGCTTAGATTTTCTTGAGTCATCCTTCGACAGTTTTTCCGATTTATCTACATCTGGTAACTGTGACATAAACCAATTATGGAATTTCTTCCAAGAAACTATAAGCATGTCTATAGAGCACTTTGTGCCAATCAGGAATAAAGAGCACTAAACAGAGTAGGCCTTGGGTGATTAGGAAATTTTACAAGTGAATCGCCAGACAAAAAGGCTAAACAAAACACGCATAAACAAGACAAAAGTATCTGTGATACGTACTCAACTTGAGTCGTTCATTAAAAACCCAAGGATGAGTATTATAACGTTCGAATGACAACAAATTTTTTCTTAATTATCCAGCTAAATTTTGGAGGTATTTACAGGGCTCGAGACAACACGCCACTAAGAATGAGAACCGTGGAAGAGAAATAGTTGACAAATCAGTTATCGCCAAAACGTTACAAATATTTATTTCTCGTAAGTGTTTACGACAAACGACGGAAGTTTACCGGAATGTACACAGAATGCGATAGGAGTACCGGATGTCCAGGGTTTACAGGAAGGCATTTTCGAAGCACTTCTAAATTTAAACACTAAAACGTGAAGCGGTCCAGACAATGTTCCTAACACATTCTTGAAAACATATGCTAAATGGAACTCAATTTCTTTAGAGCGCAGCTCTTCGGCACCTGTTTCCGGCTTGAGCGGCGTCGGCGTCGCCGTCGCGGTCGGCGTAACCGTAAGGTCACGTGACCCGCCGTGGTCACGTGACCCCCCGAGGCCACGTGGACCCCTCGATGTCACGTGACCCCCCTGAGGTCACGTGACCCCCAGATCACGTGACCCCTCCAGATCACGTGACCCCCCCCAAGGTCACGTGACTCCCCGCCCATGCCTTCCCCTCCTGCTCAAGAGCGCTGCACTCTCATTCGGCGTTACAGGGAGTTGTAAACGGCTTTCATTTTTTTTTTGTTAGATTCAGTAATGTGCTTGAACTGGCTCCGCGGTTTAGCGTCATTCGGAAATGGTTCTTCGATCTCTGTTGCCTTCAGGCAAGCAGGTACTGGCGAACAGAGCCGTACAGTATGTAGAGAGCTTGGCCATTCATAGGCAAATAGAGGAGACAAATGAGGAGGCGTCATTGGCCGAAAGCAGGCTGGGCGTGTTCCAGGGCATCTTCACGAATTCGAAGGTGGCCAACCAGAAGCTGAAAATAATACCCTGGCGGTGGTCGCGAGAAACAAACCTAATAGGTGCGTCGGAGTAACTTTCGGTGACTGAAAATATGGTGCACGTCCCGCCCCCCCCTCCCCCTCGACGTCCCGTTTTCAACGCCAAGATTATGGTCACCCTACCAACTGATCATGTGCAGTGTTCGTCTTACGAAGCTGAGCTATGGTTTGCCTTTGGGGTTATGTGATTGTCCTTGAACCTTATTGTTTTCTTTATTTATTTTCTTTCGGTTCCGCATTTCAGATTCTATTTGTGAAGGGTAAGTGCGTCCAGACATCTTGCCGCATAAGTAACAGATGACCAGAAGTAAGTTCTTTTTTATATAAAAGAGTGAGTGCGCGGGAATACAAACGTAACGATGTAAGCGAGCAAGATGAGAGACACATATTAAGGAAGCAAAACAAAGCGACTAAATAAACTTATAAAAAATATGAGTCATCGGACATTACCCTAATCGCTCCTATGTGTCACCCCTCTTTGTGTATCATTGGAACTTCGCCGAACCAGATTTATCGCGCAAACGTGCGCCGGAGATATAAGCTGTTACGTACATCTAGGACGCCTTTTTAGCCCATTTTGAAAACGGTCTACAAACGTTTATCTCGAATGATTTTGTTTGAAGTATTTCAGATGTCCTTTTACATTAAACAATTTTAAAACCTAAGACGCTCTATATATTCTGCAAACATATAAAAGCC
>JAZHYW010021430.1:0-28084 GCA_037355805.1 Ixodes ricinus
CCCGTCAATCGAAATGAGTAACGTAAGTACGTTATTCGTTACTATTTTGAAAACTGTAACGAATACGTTACTACGTTACACAGGGAATGTAACGCATTACCTGTAACGCCGTTAGTTGTAACGCGTGACCGCCAACACCGATCTAAAGACATTCACCCCTTCATCCGGAGGAGTGGATGTCTTTAGCCTAGAGCTGCACTGCCTCCATTCGCGAAAGCTACTCCGGTCCTCTTCGGAGCGTGCACGGTTCACCGACCTTGGTACGAACTCGGGTGACGGGATATGTCACCGTGAAAATGACTGGCCATCTACACCGCGCCACAACTCGAGGCCTGAACTGACGTGGGCACGTCAGAGAATGTCAAACGTGTGCAAATTTTATTCCCCCACCCCCCTTTTTCTTCTTCCTTCCGATAGCGTTATTTTACATGATCCGGTTTGTCGTCTTCGATTATGCATGTAACCGGAATCGACTTCCCATCTCGCCCGTCCACTCTGCGAATGCGGGACCGCACAGTGGTGCAGCGGTTCGTGTGCAAATGCGCGGGGGAAAAAAGGGGGGGGGGAGGAAGGGGACGAGGCAAGGATCAGAAATTCCGTTTTCACTCCGGCAGCCATAACTCTCGCTGTTTGGCAGTTTTTCCAACCGAGGTTGTTCCGTTTCCCCTTTCCTTTGATGTGAATGTTTTTTGTTTTCTTTTAATTCCTCTTGTGTAGTGTTGTGGAGAAGCTAGCGCGACGTTTGTGTGTTTGTGTGTCTGTGTGCGTACGTGTTTGCGCGTGCGCGCGTACGTGTGCGTGCGTGTGTGTGTGTGTTTGAAAGCGAGAAATTCATTTCTGTAACTTTGTAAACGCAAGCAGCGAGAAACGAGGTCTTGATTTTTATATCCGTCTGTTTGCCCTTATCCCCGCGTTTGTCCAATGACAAGTATTATTTATGTTCCACGCGCACAACTTGTATGAACGTTTTTTTTCTTTTTTAATGGCAATGGAATGTGTGTTTTTTATTTTATGCATTTGTTGTAGTACTACAAATAAATGTGTGCAACTGTTATAATAATTTTCGTTGACGGCGAATTCTCATATTCAAAATAAATTTGGTGAGACGACGCGTTTGCGTCCTTTCGCGCTAGTTGTCAATTTATTACGTGTATAGTAGCTCCAGCTCAAAGAAAATTGACAAACGTAACCCCCTGAAATATTCTAAGATATGGCAATGTATAAATTTCCATATTACAATGCTCACGTTACTGCGAATAAATAACACTTATGTTTCCTAGGCGTGCGTCCATTTGCATGTATTTGTGAGTGTTTTGTAAATACCCTTGACTGCGTGGGTGTGTACGTGCCTGTCTTGAATTACTATAAAAGCGGCATGTCATCTTGATTTTTTTTAATGAGGCCATTCTGTGAGAAAAAAAAGTCTACCCACAGACCAAACATTTCAGACGAAGCTCCGCTCCCACAACTGCCGTGGTGCGCAATAAACAAAAGGATCGGGTTTTACCTCCGCGACCAGCCTCGAGTAAAACATTTCCAGGCGCGCCAAACACGCAAATAACCTTTCTGCCGACAAGCCAAGATTTCACCGAAAACTCAGGTCACATACCACATATAAGAATTCTCGCGACACCCCGCCACAATTCCAACCGACCCCGTCGCTGAAAACGCTACAATTCCTCATGCGAAAAGAATAACGAAACAAAATGCCACCGCAACAAAAAGGAAACACAGATGAACGGAAACAACGATCGTCGCCGTAGGCACAAGCTCAAGAATGCCTGGCGACGACGACAGGGTCGACGGCGGTGCGCGGCTCGAGGGGAGCCGAGTCAACAGAAGACTCTCCACGCAAAACGCATTCAGGGCGACAGCGACGCGGGCGTTGGGATCAAAAAGATCCGAGCTACGAATCAGAGGAGGGATGGAGAAGATGGAGGATGTAGAAGAGGATGGAGGAGAGGGAGGGTGGAGACCATAGAACATATGGAGTAAGGTGGTTAGTTGGGCGAGTTGGTAATGATTGAACATGGTTAAAATTGCGCACAAATAGAAAGGAACAGTGAAGAGAGAAAATTGCGCTCGTCTCTTCTCTCTTCACTGTTCCTTTCTATTTGTGCGCATTTTTAACCATGTTCGAACATATGGAGAAGAGGATGGGGAGAGAATGGAGAAAAGGTTGGAAAATAGGAAGGGTGGAGAAGATAGGCAATGTAGAAGAAGGAAGATGGAGAATGTAGAAGATGGAGAACAGGATGGGGAAGAGGGTGGGTGGAGAAGATGGAGATGGAAAAGAGGATGAAGGAGAAGGAGGATGGAGAAGAAGAGAAGAGTATGAAGGATGAAACAATTGAGGAAGAGGGAGGATGGGGAAGAGGAAGAAGACGATGAAGGATGAAAAAATGCACGAAGAAGAGGGAGGATGTACAAGAGGATAGGGCAGATGGAGGATGAAGTAGAATGATGACGGACAAGAGCAAAAAATAAGGAGAGGGAGGGTGGAGAAGAAGAAGGACGGACAAGGAAAAAAATGGAGGAGGAGGAGGATGGAGATGGGAGAGGAACGTGCGCAAAACAAAAAACGGCAAAAAAAAAAAGAAGGAAAGAAAAAAACCCGAGAAACGCGTTTGTGGCGACGGAACGCGCAGAGGCTGCGTTCCATTTGTGGATCGGAGGAGGTGTACACGCGTCTCGCGAGCAGCAGGAGCAGCAGAGAAAGGCGGACGATAAGGCCATTGGAGGGAGGACGTCTATCGACGGGACATTTGTTCGTCGCCCAAGCGACGCGGACAGCACCCAAGACTGCCTCGCCTCGCCACCGAAAACATTGTCGGCTGTCCGCTTCGCTGCGCGCATCCCCTCCCCCCCCATTCCGTTATTTCTCCGCTTCTTTGTCTTCTTTTTCTTCCCGTTCCCGTCTTTCAACATTTACGTTTCTATTTTTTGTTATCATGGTTTTGGTTCCCGGTGCCTTTTCAATCAAGGGTTGCTCTATTTATATTTGTCCTCTATTGTATTTTTTAAATGTTTGATTACTCGCTCTTCTTTTAGCTTAGATGTTTCTTCGTTTCTTCGTTTCTTTTTTTTTATTTTAGGAAGATGGAGTGCGAAAGAAAACTAATTCTGCGAGGCCCCGTTTTTCGGACCCGAGCTTTCGGTAGAGTTCGCCCGTACTTTCGTTGGCTTCGCTCGCACAGCGTAGCGCGCCGGCACAATGCGCAGGTTGACCTCGCTGTTTTTAAATAAATGCTTATTCTCTCTCAATCTCGTTTTTGTTCGGGTTTCCTTCAATTAAAAGCGGTAGTGTTTTTTTTTCTTTCGCTTATTGGTTTTCATTTTGTGTGTGTGTCTTTTCGACCAATGTTCAGTGTCGCGTTCTCTGATCCTCCTATCGAACGTGCAGATAGCATAGCGATGTGCTGAATACGTAGAGTGAAACGCCAAGTAACATAGAACAAATATTAATGTCGACCGTGTTTATGACGATCGTTTCAGGATGTCTGTAACACGTTTCGGGGAGTCGCATATGTTAAAGCAGATTCATCCTTTCCAACTTTTGTTTAAATATCATCCCCGTGAACGTTGATATTGGAAGTGACATCGACCGTGTTTATGCCGCTCTTTTCAGGATGTCTGTAACACATTTTGGGGGGTCGTATATGTTGAAGCAGATTCATCCTTTCGAACTTGCGTTTCAATATCTTCCCCGTGAACGTTCTGACACGTGTAGGAGGCGCGCCTTTCGGTCTTGGCAGCTGGTATTGGCGACGTGCGCGACCGAAAGCGTCGCTGTGGTCGGCCTTCCACGATTGGCCGAACGCTGACTATGACGTCGGAAAGGGGATTTATCATCGACGGCAATAAGAGGAATGAAAGAACTTTAATTTTGACGGTGTTGGCAGTGTTCCTTTGAGAGCGCAATGATTTCAAGCTTCCACCATGCTATTTACAAACACCGTCGATTACCTTGTTGTTTGCAAGGTAATGACGTCACAAGGGGAACCATAGGAGGGCGCCACCAAAACATCTCGCCGCTAATACTCCGTTTCACCTTATGTTGTACCGCAGACAAGGCTAGAAGCGCGAGCTCATAGCGTTGGGAGCTACTCGTAACGCACGAGAGCTTGTGCCGCCGAGATGTGCCCTAGAGCAAGGAGCTCGCGCTTGTAGCCTTTCCTGCGGTACATCATAAGGTGAAACAGAGTATAGGCAGCACCACCAGTGACAGCGTCCCCATTACACCGCATAGTCAAGCGCTGCACGCTCAGTCTAATGCACCGGCAGCGTCTTGGCAAATGTAATTAGATAGCTCAGTTACGGAACTGTTCATAGACGCTGCTTGCACGAGCAGTACCCTCCCTCACTCACCACGACTCGCCTGCCGTCGTTCGACGCGCCGGACGGCCACTATGGCAACTGCAGTGTACTCTATGGAATACGTACGTTTCGAAGCACAGCGTCTAGATGGCGTTCTACCGTACTCTGTGGAATACTCAGTTATGAAACGACAATCTAGATGGCGCTCCAAACGACGGGAGGCGGACTGAAGTCAGTGAGGGGGTACCCCCTTCCTCGGGAGTTCCACAACTGAGGTAATTTAATAACGTTGGTCTTGGCCTCTTCGGCACCTTCCCGCAGCCGTGTTTCTCGATCTAGCTCTGGAGTAAAAAAATTGGCACCTTGACATTCGAAACCTGCCCACGTCCAGCGTTGCTCTGGATGTGTTTTCCCTCATTCGACCCGCAGGAGCTGCTCGGAGCTCGAGTTCAATCGTGTGGCCCGCAGCTGTGCGGCGACGGCGGCAGCATACCGCCCTGTTTTTCGTCTGTCTGCGCCGGAAGATGCCCCTATGAGGCATTTGTGCGTTCGGCGGTTGCGAAATCACTATGGCACGACACTCACGAGTGTCAGCATTCGAGAAATCAACATGATGAGTACTTTTCGTTCCTATAATCGGATTAACCTTTGCTCGCTGCCGCATCGAGTAGGAGTACTGGGATTGAGATGAGTGCTGCACTTTTCGCCAGCGCATAGCGGGGATCTGTGTTTTAAAGTCTCAAAGCTCGCGTAAAAAAACAAACATAGCGCCGATTGTGCTCCTAAACGTTTTGTATAGCGCTATGCTTAGGTAAGCTGACATTAATTATAAACTGAGGTTGGCTGCTACACTAAATATCTACCATATTAAAAAAAAAAAAAAGGTGACAGGGGAAAAGGAAGGGACACACATAACGAAGTCTCAAAACGCAGCTGCCGTAAATAAATAAAGGTGCTCGAAGCGCAATGGCGGCGTGAACAAACAAAACTATGAATATCTATGCCAGTCCGGCGGTGGTGGTCGGTGCGAAATGCTTCGTATAGGACCCGCACCGTGGCGCTACTGACTTGTCGCACGTAAAGTCCCTTGATATTCCTTTTACAAGTAACGTACGACAACCAATACAAATGACAAATCATGTTCCGCTGGAACAAAATGGCGGCATTCAGTTCAAACCTCTGCTGTGCGCCGCCATTTGCTTCCTAAAACCTCCACCGTCACGCAGTCGGCGCTTCAAAGAATGTCGCCACTTGTAGGAAGCTCTTCTCTAGGGACTTAAGTCGCACGTCTGGTCGCACGCTTCCAATGGTCACTGTCAGCGTAAGAAACGCAGGGTCTAACCTATAAGGTTCACGCGTCCTGCTTCGTGATTGGTTCTTCGGCCTTCTGATCGGGCCATTGGCGCAAGGTTATTGGCTGCGGAGCTATAAGATGGAGCCGCGCCCTGCGTTTCTTAGGTTGTCGGTGACTCTACCCACCGAAGAGATTAGCGTTTGGTGTGGTGGAGCTTCGTCTCACGCGTGATCACTTCCTCTCACCTTTTCACGCCTCCTCTCGTGCCCCACCCGCTCTAAGGGACGTGTTTTGTCGACCTAGCTCGCCGTATTGTGAACTTTCGAATACGTGTTGTGCTCTGTTCAGTATGCTCGAATTGAGCTCCACACCTAATTGTAGGTAAAAATTCCACCGCTTTATTTTATATCAACGTAAATAGTATAGTTTGATACCTTAATTTAAATATACACCACGACTTGTTTTGCACGGTGCTTGTTGTTTGTAGCCTCTGTGTATTCTAGAGTTAATGAGCACGGCTTATTGCACTCAAATATGAAATAGCCGCTAAAGTGGCAATTAATAATACTATTCAAATAGTAATTAAGAAGATGGCGGCCGGGACTAGCAGAAAAGGTGCGAAGGGGAGAAGCGGGGACCTACCAGCCGCCTATCCAAGTGTGCAACGAAAACTGGCGCAGTCTGGTGGTGGGAACGTGAAACAGAAGGAAGGGGATGAAATGCACGCCCCTGGAGTTACAGAATAGAATGCGGCGTTCTTCCTCCCTGTTTTGCTATGCTCAATCCCGATTAGACGGATTGTTTGTCGTTAAGTGAAAATACTTTCCTCATCTGTTCCTTCAAAAGCGGGGCTGTCCGTTTTAAGGTTTAAGAGTAAAGGGAGGTGGAAAATGATGAGGTACTCATAAATGCCCTTTCTGCAATAACCAGTATAGTCCAAACAACAACAAAAAAAAAACTAATTTTAATTTTATGCTCCATAATTGTGAAGTCTTTATTCGACGCACCATGTGGCTCGAGCGAAAAAAGAAATAAAAGTTTCAGGGTCCCTTTAAGGGTTGTGTCACTACATTGCCACAGAAAATTGTCTATCGTACTTTGTTCCCCCTAAGTCGGGACGTAGCCGACGTTACAGAACCGATAACACCAATCAAACAGAGTCAAAAAATCAACGCCATGGTGTTCCTCGTGTTTCTATACGGTTTCTTTCATCGCTATTCCAATCACGTGCAGAAAAGGCTCAGTGACTTGCGCTTTCAGTATGTGTGTTCCTTGTTGTATATGTTCGTGCCTTCGACTGCACTCGGCAATGTGATAAAACAAAGTATAGTACCGACAAAAGCGGTAGGTCACAGTCCGCTGGTACTGTGCCTTGTTTGATAACAACGGATTACCGATCGTCGCATAAAGCGATTTTTTTGTTAACGTGAAAGCATTGACTGTATTATGGAGCAAGCCGACGTCATCAGCTTTGAAGCCGCGCCAAACGGCCCCTTAAATCTTTGTCTCCGAGTGAAGCCAGCTCCCAGCTATGAAACCACGCGAAAAGCCTAGCCAAGCGGCACCTAGTTTCCCCGATCCCAAAGGAGCGGAGTAAAGCGGATGGATTTCGGCTTCGGTCCCGTTGGCTGGCGCACGTCGACGAGGCTCCCATCGGGCGCTGCGCGTCAGTTTCAACGACAGCCACCCCATGGCGCTGCGTGTCCGCGAGGCAGCGGCTCTACCGCTCCACGCCCAAGGTCAGCGTGCCGAGGACAGCGCGCGCGCTCGACCGTCGACGCAAGTACGCCGCAGACGAAAAAAGGGAGCGGAAGAGCGGCGTGCATGCTTTCGCATTCACAACTCATAAGAAGTGCTTCGGTGTTCCTCGAGGTTTTTTTTCACAGGGGCAGCCATTTTTTGGAACCGCTTTATTTTCACCGTTACAGCGCGGGGTCGCCGTCGACCATGCGTGTTCTCCTTCATGCCGTCAGTCGCGCATGCCTTCGTTGACTACGCGACAGTGCCGCAGTTCTTCTTGCAGTCCGCGAGGGTGGCGAACTTGTCGCAGCTGTGAGGCCCGGTCACGGCAGGGATGGTCTCGCACTGCCCGGTGGTCGGGTTGTACCGGGCCGTCGAAGTCACGATATGGCTGGGGTCGGGGTTGCCCGGATTGGCGCAAGCTGAAAAAAAGAAAAAAAAAATGAAGACATTTGGGGAGTTTTAGCGGTTTTAAATTAGAACTTTAATACAAAAAAAAGATAGTGTGAGGAGGACACCGGACAAAAAGCTTCTAATGGAAAGCTTGACTACAGGTCCAGTGTTTGTGCACGTATAGAATACAATACAATCATAAAAAACAACACTGCCTAAAAAAATTAACGCACACAGTTTTTTTAGTTAATCAGTGATTATTAATGTGTTCCAAGACGAAGTTGTTCAGCAGTGTGGGCAGGGTTATAACTTGAACCAGGAATTGAAGTGCTTAATTAGTACGGAAATCAGGAACGAACTACAATTCCTTGCGTCGAATACTGACGATAGATTATCATTTGGCCAAATTTGAAGGATGAGACAGAAAAGCAATAGTCTCCATGCTTGAAAATAGTGTCTATGACGATAGTCATGGACACTAGCGACTTTCATGATATTGTGGCTAAAAAATAATATTTTGGCCCGAGTGTCCTAGGGAACACTTTCAATAAAACGCAGTACATTTTTTATCATTAATTTGTTACATAATGACAAAAAAAAACATGTAATTTCATGCCGAAAGTTTTTTTGGCGAATTAATAAAAACGAAATATTGCCGCACATTTTTTGTGTTTATTTCAACTTTATTACATTGCGTCGAATGAATGTCTACGTGAATCTGTTGTAGGAGGTTCAAACAGCAAAAACGTATTCTGCATTAAAAGTGTATCCGTGTTTCAGCTGTGGATGGACAATTTACCAGTGATGTTGGAACGGAATGGGAAGAACCAGAACGACTATGGCAAAATACATACCCCGAGGATAGCTGCAAGTGTGCTGAGGACTGGATGCCTCGGCTTCTGAAATAAAGCAGAAGCACGTTGCGTGTTAATAAAAAACAAAAACAAATTAGGTTGGGTTTTTAATTCACCTAATTGTTGCGAAACCAAAATTAATATTCGCGTGTTCGATGTCGCAAGCCCATTTTGTCAGACTTCACGTTTCGTTGGTCCGGCCCTTGGTCCGCTACAATCCAAATAAACTTGGAGCTTCAAACTTCAAACGTCGAACGTCGAACGTCCAACATCAAACGGCAAACTTGACATTTCAAACTTGAAACTTGAAACTTGCACTCACGCCGATGTTTTCCCTTAGCCATATTGGAACACTAAAGTGACTTAATGCGCCGAGAAAGTGTGGAGAGGAAGAGACGAGAGCGCGGAGGAGACGTCAGAACGTCGAGCTCTGATTGGAAGGATTAGGGGTAGACCTGAAGCTAGCTGCCTTGCCTCCACTCCACTCGTCGAACTCGTTAGAAGCGCGACAGCCAAACGCCGGACGCCAGTGTTCCCCATCCTAACGCGTTTGAAAAGTAATGTGGAGACAAAGGCAGATCTAGCTTTCGGTCTACCCACTAATCGATCCAATCAGAGCTCGGCGTTCTGACGCCGCGCGCGCTCTCGTCTTCTCCTCTCCACACTTTCTCGGCGCATAGTTTTTACCGTCTTTTACGAATAAGAAAGCACAAGTTGCGGAAAGAACGTCGTTACTTGCAGGAAGCACGAACCACACGTCTTCTTAAGAACTGGTGCAATACTCACGATTATTTAAGAGCCAAGTTACGTGAGACCAACATCGAAAATAATTTATAATTTTGAATTCTAGACACGGGTGGAAAAGTCGCTGGTGAGCTGGCATGCGAGTGAGTTGAATGACTTCGTGCGACAGTGAGACTGCGCAGGCCAATTTAGAACTTGGTTGCGCTTACAGAACGTGGACAGAACTATACTTACTATACACCACGATGAAACAAAGTGCCAGCAGGAGCACTTTCTTGGAAGCGCGCGCAAAGGAAGTTGCCATTTTTTAGCTGTTGGTGTGACTGCTGACGGAGAGAAGAGATGATGTGTATGGCAATAGGCTACAGCCCGGTTCACAGTTGCGTTTGACTGCGTTTGACTGTGTTGCGCAGCGAGACACCAGGACATCGCTGCTGCTTATATCGCGTGCCAAGAAGATTCCTTGAATTGGATTCCACGCTTCATACGAAGCACAGATGCGCCGGTGACTCGCTTTTGGTTCTCGCCGCAACGCAGTCAAACGCGACTCAAACGCAAGGTGTCTGAACCGGCCTTACGCCTTTTATACTGTTAAACGCATCATGCAGTTTGTGCTCCACGTGCTGCCGTAGAAAAATAATGTTCATATTATGAAGAAGAAATATTCATAAAAGTGACCGGCACGTGGCAACACACAAACAGTCTTTTTTTTTTTTTTTTTTTGGGGGGGGGGGGGGTAAAAATGATATGGTCCACGTGCGTCATGAAACATCCGGGCCACGGAGCATGGCAAATTCATCGGAGGATTTCCGCCCGTAACTCCGAGCTTCCAACACGAGTTACAGCGGAAGCGATGTCGGCACATGTCTAGAAGGAAGTTGTGACATTCTCCGCAGCGTCGCTCTAATTTTTATTGACACCGAAGGCTCATTGTTTTGTCCGAAGTGTGCTTAACGTCATGACTTGCGAATCTACACGGAATGCTCCCACACATCATCTGCGAAATAACGTAGAAATAAAAAATAAAAAGTATTCTTCGCATAAAAAAAATACATAAAGGACAGATATAAAACTCTCCGGCACGTTGGAGGTCATAAGTAGTGTGCCTAGATTTCAGAGTGTTTTCGACTGCTCGATCGGGTCAGGTGGTTCATGGGTAGCGTTTGCAATGCAGGTTGTATGGTGACAAAAGCATTCATCGTCTGAAAGCGTCTCCTCCTCTATGCCCACTTTCAACCTCACCACACAGCAACGCAAGGCTTGCAACCAATTGCGCAAAAAGACTCTGCAACCACTTGCAACCAATCTGCGCAAAAAGACTCTGCCACTAAATTCACGAGTACACACACACAAAAAATGAAAGACGTTTACAACTCCCTGTAATGCCGAATTAGAGCGCAGCTCTTGAGGAGGAGGAGGGGGAGGGTACGGAGGGGACGAGTATGCCTCTCCTCCTCCCTCCTCATCTACTCCTCCCTGCTCCTCGCCTCCTCCTCTCCCTCCGTGCGGTGCATTATAGGAAACTCCCATAATTCAACGCGCGAATCACCGCGGTGCATTATGGCATGTTTCCCATAATGCACCGCGCTCGACGCGTTACGGCTACGCCGACGGCGACGGCGACGCCGACGCGTCACGGAAAAGCGTTACGCCGACGCGTTACGGCCACGTCGACGGTGACGGCAATGCCGACGCGTCACGGAGAAGCGTTACACCGACGCGTCACGAAAAGTGTTACGCTGACGCGTTATGGCTACGCCGATGGCGACACCGGCGCGTCACGAAAAAGCGTTACGCCGACGCGTTACGGTTACGCCGACGCCCACACCGCTGAAGCTGGAAACGGGCGCCTAAGAGCTGCGCTCTAAAAAACGCCCTCTGGTTTGAGTTGCTCCCTCCGTTAAATCGAGTCCCTCATATTTTAAACAGACATATTTTTTTTTTGGGGGGGGGGGAGGGGGGCAGGAGAAAAGGGGTGTGTGTTGAAAAATACATTTATTACATCCGTTATTCAACATCTAATCGACGGAGCATACCGATTTCATAAACAGTTTTACGACCACAACCGCGCGTGCTCTCAATGTCAGCTTAACCGGAATCCTTCGTTTTTCTTGTTTTGTGTCACTTCCGTATGAAGTCTAATTTATTCAAAGTCTGCAGCACGTTACCTGTTGCGAAGCGAAAGAGGAAGCTGCCACGCGTCTTCCATTGGCCGAAGTAGAATCCACCGACGATGACGTATTGGGCAGGCCTTGTCTTGTAGGTGGTATTGATTCAACGCTAGCAACTACAGGGGTCAAACATGTAATGCGAGCGGTTTGCTTTTCTCGGCACAGTGATTGCTTAATGCAATCCCTGACCAATTTATGGCGGCTGGAATCGTCCTTCCGGATTTGTAAAATCGTGTGTATGGAAATGGTGCAAAAAGTTATCTTTATCTGTCTTCTACTTTATTGAGTCGGGACTGCGCGGCAGGTTTTCTTGTAGCATTGCGGTGCAAACTAAGTAAACCAAGTTCACGGTGTTCCCTATTTCCGTGACCTTGTGTTATCCTACATAGCTTTTAGATTTTAAAAATCATTCATCATCTCTTAGCGAAACAGAGATACAAAATCGAGAGTTACATACTAAAGCAGTCGTCAGCCGTACTATGTAAGCGGGTGCTGTCTTTGTTCCTGGTGAATCCTATGGGTAAAAAAAAATGCCATGCTTCGGGAACCGGAAATTTTATAAATTAGTGTTGTGGAACATTTTTTTTTATTTTTTAAAGTTTCTTTTTATCTTTTTAATTATAAAGCGATCCAGAAAAACCGGCTCATGACTCCTTAAGCCGGGGTCACGCTGCTTGTGCAACACTCAAAAGACAGTCTACATACAGATTCGAATACGAGTCACCGCGATGTCCGTGCTTCGAATGCCGCATGACAATGAGTTCAAGGAGAACACCTGGCAGCGGTATTCGAACCACTGATATTGCGGTGACTCGTCTTTGCAAACTGTCTTTTGTATAATGTATGAGCAGTGTGACCCCAGCATCGCAGTCACCGGTAACCCCGCGCATGGCACACGCCGGACAATAAAGATAAACTTTTTTGTTAAAAATGGAAACAATCGTTTACTTTCTCCACATAGTCACGTGAAGCAGAGATTGCATGAACTGTGAAAATATACTACTAAAAAAATATTCGCTCGTCAGTGAGATTTTTTTTTTTTAATGAAGTATGCCTTCGTTTTGAGATTAAACTGAGTGGACTGTACGGCTTGCTTTGTTGTAAGGGCGCAGAGGCCCTGATAACATGCGAACATTCCCGTACTGCCAAGGCAATCTTCGAAGTGCAAGTCACTGTGTGGTCCAGTCTTATTTGCTGTAAAAAAACAGCTGTGTTTTCTACTGCCTAAATTTTATGTAGATGAGAGAATAAAACGTTTGATAAATATTTTATTCAAACGAAGAAGCACATACACTAGGTGACCGTTTTTCGACTTCGACAATTTTGCGCTTATTTACGCTCATCGGTCAGGAAGAGCTGGAAGCATTTATAATTACATATCCCCAGTCGTCCAAATCCAGTCTTTCCATAGTCCTGAGTAAAGTTCCTGTAAAGGCTCCCTACGGGAGCCAGAGTTGCGCGTCTGTTTTCCACGTGCCGCCGCGTCGCTATTCGCCGAGATCCGATCACGTGAGGAGCTGGATCAAGTGCCGTGCAGGAAAGTAGACGTTGCTCGCGCTCCGGCGTACGTTCCCCTGCTTTTGAGCGCGCCGCGCGCCCCGAACGCGCGGCGCCGCTATTCGCCGAATTCAGTCACGTGACGAGCGGGATCAACATGCCACGCAGGAAAGACGGCGCTACGGAGATGAACGCGCAACTCTGGCTCCCGTAGAGAGCCTATACAGGAACTCTCAGTCCTGAGGGTAGCCGGCATTTGAATTTAATTCGGAAGTTAAAACACGACGTTTAATATTTTTTAAACATTTTTGATGGACTTTTGAATTCAGACATCTTTCACAGGAACAATCGCACGCAGCGGACGTGCATGTCATAGCTTGGACTCGCTGTTGCAGTTCTCGCTACGTCGTCAGTTTCAAAGGAACAGCGAAGCAAAACAGTCGAAACCAAAAACTACGACATTTCGTAATGAGCTAGCGCCGTAACGACCTTTTGTTTCCAGGCAATTCTTTACAATTCTCGTTAACGCAGGAGGCTGCTGCAAGACCCAACAGCCACGCCGCGTCTCCCAACTCCACGAAACCGCACACGCACACTGCATCGGCTTCGCAGATGAACAGTTCTATGTTCCCAACTTTCTGGGCAACATGTCCGAACAAATGTGGTTCCAACGCAGTTCCGAACTGAGATCGCCGCGAGAGGTTGCTTTCCGCTTCTATATAGAGTGGTACCCTGAGACACGTTATCGATTGGAACCCGACCATCTGGCGCTGGCGTTGCCTTAATGGCAAACCAGTTCGTCGACGCCGACCTCGCACGAAATCAGGGAGAACTGGACGAGTCTTTTTGCTTTGTTGTGCCTCTTTCTCGACGACTCCGCTCGCGTGACCCCCAAAGGGTTTCGACAACTCGTTGAGCCCGCGAGTACAGCGGGTTCAGAGGCCATAGATCTGAGGCTAACGGTTAGTTCGTTCTCGTTAATTGAGTCAACGTCGACAGGCGAAGTCGTTAAGGAGCCGGGTCCTGCCGGCGCATATGCCGTGGTCGGCGAAGCAATTTGCGCCGACGTAGACATAGCCGTAGCTAACGCCGCGAGCCAGGAACAGCTGTACTTTGTTCCATACTTAGTGTACAACGCTGTCAAAGCGTGCTGGCGCGAGCATAGAGTGGATCTCGCAGATGATTTGCACGCGTTGTCGCGCAAACGAAACCATAGATGAGGCCACGCGCTCGTGCCAGTAGCTTTTGACAGCGTTGCATACTAAGGTAATAGCTCTAAATTAGTTTTTTCGTCGAGAAATTAAGGCGACAATACATAACTTTCAGAGATTTTGCAAATGAGCCGTTTGTTACTGCGTATGTCGCAACAAAGGCACGCTTTGAGGCTGTCTTAAACTGACTTCGGAATGTATTTGTTTAAGCGGTTTATGATCTGTAAAACGGTACGGTTGAATGCACCCAATTCGTACATATGGAAACTGCTCTTAAAGCGGTGCTTTTAGTAGAGCATCGATAAACGCAGAAATGCTGTTCACACCTTCGTAAAAAGAAAAACAAGAAGAATAGTTGGATTGAGCCCAGAGTCTAGGAAAACCGAACTACAAACAACTTAAAATATTTCTTTAATACACGTTTGTTTTCATGTCCTGGCAGGCAGCACTCGCGATTCACTTAGCATGTAGCTTTGGTGGGGGGGGGGGGGCGGCTGAATAGTGTGTTTGTAAACATTGGAACGGTCTATAGACCTTTCCAAAAAAGGCTCCTGACCGGTTCCATTTTCAGTGTCCGTACGTATGGCGCGTGATTTGCTCGCTTTCCGAAGCGTGTTCGCGGTGTGAAGTTTGGGTATCGCCGCCTGGTGGAATTTTTTTCGCAACCCAGAGTGAGGATACTTCAACTTTCTCTGCTGGTACAATCACGTGCAATATTCCAAGCTTATATTCACTGTGAACATTTAAAACATAATTGTGTGGGTAGCACATATAGTGAGGAAAACAAAATCGCCCCTCAGCGAGCTTCTCACCGCGAACAGCCCACGGCTTACAGCTCTGGTGTCCGTGCAGGCAGCCGTATCTGGAGTAAATACGCGTCCCTCCTGAGGCTGATGTGTGGGGCACAGGGTTCGAGACGATGTTTGGTCCGGAGTCTGACTGAGGTCCAATAACAACAGTTTTAAACACTCATTTTTTCCTTCAGCCATAAAAAAACTGGAATAGTTTAGATAGGCACTTTTTTAGTTGTACAAGTGTTGAATTGTTTAGTGATGCAGTTGAAAAACGACTACTTTGTCAATTTATGAATTGATATGTTTTTTCTGTTACAAGAATGACGTGATATTTTGATGTTCCGTTTTTATGGATATTTGCGGAGAAATTCACGTCACGAGACCTATACACCAATGCAGTTTCTCGCGCTAAATTTAGCGGGAAAATTAATGTCACAGGACCTGACGTCACGTGATTTATACACCAGTTTAGTTTCCCCGCTAAATTTGGAGGGAAAAGCTGACGTCACGTGACATTTATACCAAGTCAGTTTCCTTGCTAGATTTAGCGGGAAATCGATAAAAAGATAGGTTCGTCTTCACAGCCCGAAACGATTGTTCAACGTCTTACAAACAAATTTTAAAGATGACTCCTCCAATACTGCATTTTATACACTATGCGGTGGGCAAGTCGTCTGCTTCTTGCGCAGCGAGTTGCGGTGACGTCAGAACGACGCCGAGTTCTGATTGGCTTTGATTGAAAGGATAGTGGGTAGACCTCAATGCTAGATGCCTTGAGGTCTACCCACTATTTCTTTTCTTTTTCAATCAGCCAATAAGAGCTCGGCGTTCTGACATCATCGCAACCCCTGTGCAAGAAGCAGACGAACTTACGCTCCGCATAGGACTTTCAAAATTAAGGTCACTGTCAAGTGTTTTTTTTTTCATCTTATGATGCTTTTTGTTAGCCAGGATTATATCCCGTCTTGCGAAGCGTGACATGCTGCGTATCAAGGACACTGCACATCTTCAACGAACACGTACGTCACTGCTTTCGCGCTTGTCAACATCGTGCCGAAATTATCGAAACCTTTTGTCGAGAGGTCATTCCTCACTGACGCTTCTCGAACGATGCAAAAAGAGGCAAGCGGCAGGTCTGCCTAGAAATACGTTTTTTTACGCAGGTGGTACAAAACAATTCTGGAGGGACGGGATTTGTGAAGTCTCCTTCAATATCCGGAAAAATACGGACGATCCTTTGTGTGCCCCGGCGTAATTCCTTTTGATTTACGATGCCAGAACTCCACTGAAACATGGCGCCCATTTTCTTTTCATATTATTCTCTGAATTGCCTATATTTACGTATGCTTTTGTTGCACTCCCTACATCCTTCCAGAATCCTCTGTGTTTGCGGTCATTTTCACTAAAAAGTCACAAAAACACGAGGGACGGAAAAAAAGAAAACCCTAGTATTTCTTTTTCTATCTAAAAATAAAGATTAAAAACGCGCATCGCCGCTCGCGCTTAGCTCTGCAGCTTCTGTGTATAGCCAAACACACCGAATACACTATACAAAAGCTAATATAGGTATTCTAAATCCTTCTCCTAAAATGTTGAGGTTTCTAAACGTCTTACTTGAGTGAGAAAACAAAATAACATTAAACGAGTTAGAAATATGAGCAACAAAACTGAAAGAGTAACCGACCAATGATTCTTTTTTTTTTTTTAAGTTAAGATCGTTTATTGCTTTTTTATAATTTTTGTGAAGAAGACTTTAAGAGTGTAAAGCACCGTTCCTTCTTTGGCGCTTTCCGATGATATACGCGAGCTATAAAATTCTAAATGTTGACTAAAATATTAAAAAAAAAAACGAGCAAATGAAAACGTTAGTTCCTCTTTGCGATGCTATATTCTCTAGAAACGAGCGTCCTCGGTTGATACATTGCGCTGGCTCCACAATCTGTACTAAATATATTTCAAGATAACGATTTTCCTAACGCACAGGGTTCCACACTTAAAATACTAGCGAATAAAATCGACTTTTATGGACACCCGATAACGTGCTCGTTGATTACGTAGTCTAGTTTGTTTAATACCCGTGTCTGGAATATGTCACTTTTGGCAATAAATATAATATCGAGAGCTCAGAAATGCCGTTCGCTGACCAGACAGCAACGCAAACAGCAATGAGGAGGGAGGTTGGTACCAGACTTGTACATAACGCGTTGCTAACGTGTTACGTACAAATAAAGTAATGACTATGTCGTTGCTTCTAGATACAAGGAACGCGTTAGAAGTGACACGTTACTTGTATCTAGACGCAACGACTTAGTAATTACTTTATAACAGAAAGGACGACTAATGTATTTTTATAACTTTTGGTGGAGTAAAGAATAACGGTACGTAGTTATCTGTGGAGGGGAACGTGTAAAACACAGGTGCCCAACCTGGTTGTATACTCCAGCTGTCTCCCGTGATTTTGACGGCAAAAAAAAAATATCTGCTGGATAGACAACAAAAATATGTGAACAAGGCATGTGAGTTTAGCGCTATCGTTATATCCCCGAACAAATAAGTTGAAAAGCGAGGAACTAATAACGATACCAGATATTGGAAGGCGGCTACTGCTTCACTAAAACGACGCATTCAGAAAGTAACCCGCTCCTTTTTGAAATCGCAGTAACGAGTAACGTACGTGTAATCTTTCTGGACGAGAAACAAGTCGAGATTTTTAGTTACCTATTTTCAGTAACATGTATACATGTCTGGTAGGTACGTGCATGCATATGCATCAAACCTATGACACAGGCAGTGTCGTAGGCGTTACCAAAGAAAAAAAGTGACGAAATAAGTTACTCGTTACCCGCAAAATGAAGGAACGCGTTACCGGTCTATGTTACCTAAAAATAAAAAGAGCGCGTTACCGTTAGCGTTAAAAAGTAACGCACGTAACTTTTGCGTTACTTTTTATTTATAAATTGACGGTAAGTGTTTTTTTTTGGCGACAGCGTTTTCCGACACTAAGACAAAGTGCGTGGGTGTCGGGGTTTTTTTTTTTTAAAGGGGAACTTTTTGCGTAGAGAAAAGAGAGGCAAACTTGTGAAGGCGGTACTGTAATGAGTACAGTAATTAATTACCTGGCGCCTATACTTTGTTCCAACTTAAATCCAGACTCAGTCGACGCTACGAGCTAACAAGACCCATGAAGCAGCGTCAAAAGCCCGAGTCACTGGGCCTTTTTTGTTTGTAAATGGCTCAGCGATGGTAGAACACGTACAGAAACATGAGCAACACCATGCATGGCTCGCTTTTGATGGTGCCTGCTTGGTCCCATCAGCTCGTAGCGTCGGCTGACATCTGGACTTAAGCTAAAACAAAGTATAAAAACACGAAAAAAAATTCATGTGTCGTTTTTTCGGGTCTTGGGAAGAAGATGTAACGGGTAACGCAACTACGTTACCAGCTACTTAAAATAAGTAACGTAAGTACGTTACCCGTTGTTGTTTTGAAAATGTAACGAGTGCGTTACTACACAGAAAAAAGAGTAACGCGTTACCGCCACCACTACGTGACACAGGTCACTTCATGAATCGGTAATATGAAACGGTCCTTCTGTTCTCACGAGCCGATTCCACCATATCATGGTGCCAATTCTTTCTCGGTTTGGTTTTGCTTGTTGTCAGCTAAGACCGCCTCTCAAGGAGGCTCGTCTACAGTCATCGAAAGAAACGCGGGGCACGGCTTATTTATTATGTTCGCGGTGACTCTTTCTTCGACGTACTGATCGACTAAACTAACGCAACAATCTCCCATGCTGCAGAGCGATGCTAAGATGCTCGGAACATCCCACGCCCAGCGTTTCTTAAACTGACAATGGCTTAGCTTTTTTCATTTAATTTTTTCGTAAGCCTTCTAGTTTTTTTTTTCTTCTCTCTGTTCCTTTATTTCTTTCTTAGTATTTTTACTCGAAATTAAAAAAAATAAATGCTACACGTTATTAAAACCTTACATCGTATTTATGAGCAAACTGCGAAAATTGAAGGAAAACCCGTCTGGCAAGCTGGAATCGCGCATATATGCATATCATGATCTGTTGCTGATTCTTTAAATTGGAAGTTTACGTACTTCGGAGCAGTATTGTGGGCGTTACCGAAAAATAGAAAAACAAAAACCAGGAATGCATTAGTCATTAGAACTGCAAATAAAAGGAACGCATTACCACCGACCCACGACACCTCAAAAGAAATTTATCGCGTTACGGTTACCGTTGCCAATAAAAAGAAACGCAGGCTACGTTTCCTTTAGTTCTTATTTATGGATTAAAATGACTTACTGTTTTGACGTTACATGTGTGCGTACGAATACGGCCACGCCCTTTGTCCCAGTTTGCACTGGGACAAAGTTTGCAATGGGACAAAGGGCGTGGGCGCTGTGGTTTTTTCTGATGTTGGAGTGTTTGCGTGGAGAAAAGAGCGGCAACATTTTGAAAGTATGTGCGGTAAGTGCGAGCATTCACGTAACTTGGCGTTTAGAGAACAAAAAAAAAGAAGCTAGGTGTACTTTTTTTAAAAGTTTTTTGGAGGAGGATGTAATGAGTGACGTAACTACGTTACCCGTTGCCTCGATATAAGTAACGCAAGTAGGTTATGAGCTATGTTTTAGAAAACGTTGGTACGTTACTGTGTCACCGAAAAAATAACGCGTTACCGATAACGCCGTTACTTGTAAAGCGTTACCACCAACACGGCTTTAGAGTACTTTCGTAACTTTTAGTGACGTCAAATAAATTACATTTTGGGAGGTTTGGCAGTCTTGAAACTACGCCGGCCTGTCACTAACTCTAGAAGGCACATTCCTGAACAGAATAAATAGACAATTTTCGAGAGGTATAACGCCATCTAGTAGCTGCTCCGCCAATTACGTAGTCGAGTCCTCCACTGTCTGGGAACGCACTTCGAACATGTATTGAACACGAGGGTTGCTTCAGCTTTCGACATGAGCTCGGCTCAGCTCGCGTCGAAAACGAGTCCTGCGTTAACGTTCGGCGAGGATTCCGATCCAATCGCACGCTTTGTGCCCAAGAAATAGCGACCGCCAGTGTTGCTTGATGGACTTTTGAAAAAGTGTATATTGGCAACGCGATTAATTGAGTTGACACTCGGCGTTAGGATATACACCGGTCAAGATGTCGAAAGAGTAATATCGCCGGCATGACGAGTCCACACGCGGAAGACGCGGGCCAGGTGATATAAATTGACCGGTAGAGTCACTGAATGTTCCCAAGAGTACCGAATTCCATTCAGTCCGCTTACCGGAAGTCAATCCCCGCAGAATCCAGTTCTGATTGGCTGGTTTAGCCCGTGGCGGAAGTTATTAGCCGGCCATTTTGGGGATGGGCCCATGCGTTAATTTGCCATCTTTTTTTTTTATTAAGTAGGCGTTAATTTGGTTTGCCAAAGAAGATTGCCGGCTCGTTTGCTCCCACCAGTTGCGCTGGCACTGCTTATCAAACTCTACGCCTCAGGCGCTAAGCCTAACACTCGACTTCAATGTGTTTCGAGGCAAGAGAAAGAGACGAGACAGCGAGCAGCAAGTCACGCACCACTCGGAACGAAGGGAAGAAGTTTAGTAAAAACAATCAAGTATCGCCAAAGACCAGGAAAGTGTATTGAAGAGATTGCACGAGAACGAACGCTACACTGTACGCGCTTCGCTTTGACCGCACGGGCAGCGCCATATTGGGGATGGGTTGGAGCGCGACCGCTGCGCCGCGACTCGGTTCTGAAACGAAGCTTGGGAGTTTCGGTACTTTGGGAATATTCAGTGACTCTAGGGACCGGAGTGTAACCAGGGCCGCCTTGCTATACTTCGTTTCAGCTTGGGTCCAGACGCAGCCGATGCTAAAAGCGCGAGCTCCGGGCTTCCAGCGTCCCTGCCAAGCACGCGCGCTCGTGCAGTACAGGCACTGTTCAGGGCCACACGCTCGTGCTTGTAGCATCGGCTGCGTCTGGACCCAAGCTGAAACGAAGTATAGAACAGCGTCTCAGCTGAGACTGCGTGAAAAAAAGAACTGCAAAGGCCGGGAGCGCGCAAGCGTCTTAATCGAGACGCGGTTTGAGTCCCGCTCAGCTCGTGCATTGGCTTTGGAAGAACTTTCTTTCCCCCAGTCTCAGCTGAGACGCTGTTTCTAGCAAGCCGGCCCAGCTCTAAGTCATCGACCGTCATTAAAAAATACTACCATACTACCTCCCTTTCGAATCGGGCGCTCACTGTACGATAGTCACTGACAAGGTGAGGACGGCAGGGAGAAGCTTCGGTTGTGCCGCCTCTATAGTGCGAACTTCCCACCTTCGACATCGCTTCGCCGTATCGTGCACCTGAAGCGCGCTCGCCAAGCCGCGCGCTTCAGGTGCATGATACGCCGAATTCAAAGCATTTAATTGCGTTCGGCGTTCGCCTTCGAATCTGTTCGAACAGTGAGTACTATAGAGACAAAGCCAGCTAGCTTTGGGTGTACCCACTAATCCTTCCAACCAGAGCCCGGTGCTCTGACGTCTCAGCGCGCTTGCGTCTCCTTCTCTCCCTCACTTTCTAACTGTAGAACTGTATCACCACATGTTCCTCGTAAGGAAATTGAACAATGTTCGTCGGAGTACACCGCGCGTATAGCTCGCGTGACGGAAGCAGGCAGGGGTATTCAAGGCGGTTGCCTTGTCGCGCGTCGTCTGCTCAGCGACCGATTCAGCCTCAGCTCGACCGCTGGAGGCGATCGGACGCGCTGATAAGGAGCCTGGAGGCAGATGCGAAGAGCGATGCGGTAGTTCACTCTCGCTGCCGGCTTGACGCTGTCGAGCGTAACGCTGCCTCTGTTTGGCGTTCTCCGCGCTGCTAGATGGCTTCCACGCCGCCCGCTCTCTCGAGGAACGCGAAAAACTTTTGTGCGGTTCTAGGGTTTCGCGGGGGCCATTACCGTCGTCATTTGCGACTCCGCATCGCCGCCGCCATTGCATCGCAAGGGCGCGCCGCGCTTTTCGCTTCTTGGTTTTCTGGTGGCAGTTCTAAATATGGCGCGGTATGAAGGGGGGAACGGACGCGGGGGCGAGCGTCGATTTGTTCATGGCGAACGACTTACGGAGTACCAGGCTCGTGTGTGTGTGTGTGTGTGTGTCCGTGTGTGTGTGCGCGTGTGTATGTGTGTGTGTGTGCGCGCGCGTATGTGCGACTGTGTCTTTGTTTGTGTGCGCGTGTGTGCATGCGTGCGTGCGTCTGTGTGTGTGCGTCGTGTGTTTTGTGTGCGCTTGCGTGTGTGTGCGCGCGCATTTAGCGTGTGCGCGCATGTTGTCTGTATGTGTGTAATTTTATCTTTTTGATTTTATGATCGCTTCTTTCAGTTAGCTTTAGACAATGGTTCTAAATATAGTCTTTCTTTACATTAAATTAATGTTACTGCACATTGTTTGGGCGTTCTCGTTTATTTTACAAATTGTCCACAAATAGAAATTGCTGAATACAATGGCGGTCCACGTTTATAAAGACCTACCTGAGCAGGTTTTTCCATTCTTTTCTATCTACCGTCTTTAAATTGGCAACCGCTCAAAGTGTGTAACGAAAGATGAGGAGCTTTAACATTCCTATGGGATCGCTAGCTCTATTCTTTGATAATCGAAATCGGTATACTACAGCTCAGCAAGCGCCAGACAAGAAAAGCCTGAACCACTTGCGGACATTATACAAACATTTGTTCTAGCGCTTCTATCCCTCGTCATTGTCACAGCCACTGACGGCTCAACCTCAGAATGGTCGTAAGGGGCCGTGCAACAATATTGAGTAGAAACGTACTGGCACTAGTGAGACCTAAGTACACTCACACAAAACGCCACTGACCAAGAAGCATGTTTGACGCTAAGTAATTTCAAGGATAGAATCTGACTTTTTTATGTTAGTACCCACATTACGGGAAAAAGCTGACGGCGTCCGACCGTGGACCAAACAGTGGAAAGGGAAGCGCGCCGCGTAGAGAGGAGGAGAGTAGCGAAGGACAAAGGCGAGAGGAATTGTGACGTCACGGGGCGGAAGCCAATGCGCGCGCGGATGCTGGGGCGAGTCTGAACTTGCTGGTGTGCGGATCGCGTATGCCTTGGCTTGTACTACAAAACGGAGTGTGAAACAAGTACTGGCGCTGGTTCAAGCAGACGGCAAAAAACTTAAAGGAAGATCCATGGGTGGATTCTTAGGAAATGCGTTAGCATGAGTTTTTGGAGACGTTACACACTGACCCCCCGTAACGAAGCCAAAAATAAACGAAAAAATAGAGGAAAAAATAAAAAGAGCCGGAACAAAAAAGGAAGGGGTAGCAGCGCTGCATTTCGCAAAAGGAGCGTGTGCGGCATTTCCCAAGAGTCATGCTAACGTATTCTCTAAGGATCCACCAATTGATCTTCCTTTATTATTTTTTTTTCGTTCTCTCATTTGCAAAAGCTTGATGACGAAGTTGTGGGGATCGCATTATTGGCGTTATCAACAATGCAATCCCAGGATTTTGACGCCGAGCTGGTTTATACAGTCGACATGAGCACTGCTTGAGCATTCGATTTGAGCTCTTGACAACCAATACCTCGATATGCATTCGGAAAGGGCTTGTCAATGACGAGAATAGCCGAACTTTAACAATATGTGGAACTCCACGCGTGTCCTCTTTTTTGCCAACCCCAGCGCGTGGTCATGATAGACATTGGCGGCATATAGTCGCATCCATATCACGTTGCGGCTTCTTTTGACTCCGAGTCTGAGAGGTTGAACGCTGCTTGTTTTTCTCAATTCTTTTGTTCGACTGTTATTGCGTGGAGAAGAAAACCTAACCCACTTCATAGGTTATGCGCAGACTTAAGAAGTAATCTGTTACAAGTAACGGGTTACTTCAATTACTCGTTACTGAGTTAAAAATATGAGCATAATGCAGTAACTGGAGCAATACGAGCAGAACATTCAGCGGCATAAACAGAGCAAGTTCAACAAAATAGAAAACATCAGAAAGGGGAGAATAGCCGAAAAGAAAACACGATTTTTTGAATGACCGGTCAATAGAACCACTAGAAAAACGGGCAAGGCATGTATACAAATATACGAAAGAGAAAGATCAGGTAAGACAACGCCGAGTAGGCTTTCCGTTGCCTTCCATCGTCTTTTTCTTCTTCTCCCGGGCAGGAGAAAGCTCTTCGTGTTTATTTATTTTTGTCTTTTACATCGTTTCACCCTTTCCAACTTCTTCGACGTCTCCCGCCACCTGCACAGACATCAAACGCGGGTCCTTACCCCCCCCCCCCTCCGCAGGGGCACCTGTGAAAGCAGGTGTGTGGAGAGTGGCGTCTCCATAGACCCCGAGCTTCGCAGGGAGCGCCTGCACCTTAGGTGCTAGGTGCTTGGTGAGTTGCGTCAACATGGACCCCAGCCACGTGGGCCACCATGCCCGCACGCAGGGGGCACCTACTTTAGTAGGTGCTTGGTGAGTGGCGTCAGTACGAGCCCCGAGCCATGTGGGTTCGCCCACCCACGTCTGGCTGTGCGTGGCATACTTGTGTCCGGGGAAAAGGGGACCCTGGTGGTTGAGTTGAGCCCGGGGTATGTCTGGACCCTTCGGGGCCCCCGGGCGAGGCAATACACCGCTTCGGCCCCTGCTTCTCGTAGACGGGTGTCCTGGCTTTGCCCGACCAGGATGATTCAGTCAGTCGCCTCTTCTTCCTTCTTTCACTTTTCCTCCCACCTCTTTCTCTTTTCTTCTACACTCTCTTCCTTCCTTTTTCACCTCCTTAGGCGGCAAGGGCCAACCTTCAGTGGAAACAGGTCCTGTCCCTGCAACCACACTAGGGTATAGTGCCCGGGCAGCACTGGTAGAGTAATTGTGTCAGCCAAGCCCATCTTGCTATGGCACATTACCTACCCCTTGTTGGGCTCCGTGGTGGGCGGTGCACCCGGGCACTGAATCTTTCTCCCATTTATATGGGTTCTCAAGAAAAAAAACCTTTTGATCGGGCCCCGAAAAGGGTCCGCACCGAAGCACTACGCATAGAAAAAACAACTTACACATTTTCAAAGTTCCCCAAGTTTCTTGTCATGCACTTGGAGGATGAAAAACCGCTTGGCAAGTTGTCCCCTTTCTTCATCTCAAAAGCTCTCGAAAGAGTGATTGGGAAGAATTACAATGCAAAAAGATGCCATCTGGGGATCTCCTAGTGGAGATACACAGTAAGCAACAAAGTGATTCACTATTAGCACTAAACTGCGTGACTGATTACAAAGTCACTGTCACACCTCATAGAACACTTAATACAATTCAAGGGGTGATCTCAGAAGACGACCTGCTCGAAAGTACAAAAACTGAAGTAGTTGAGGGCCTTTCTACGCAGGGAGTAACTGCTGCCCAGCGTATTACCCTTCGCCGCGATGGTGTTGAACGCAAGACGAAACACATCATCCTAACATTTGACTCAACCTCACTTCCTGAAGTTGTAAAGGCAGGATATCTTCATTGTCGTGTCCGCCCCTATGTGCCAAACCCTCAGGGTTGTTTGAAATTGGGTTGTGTGTATGTTTATACAGCCTAGAACTTGGTCTGCCTCCAACGGGCGACGAGTCTCCCAGCTGTAGATGAGCAATTTAGCCAGTGCAGTACAACCGCTAACCTGGGGTCTTTAACGTGCACCACGCAGTAGTGGTACACGACCGCACGCCGGTACGATGCTCATCCAGATCGAAACGGGCAGGGGTGGGGATTGAACCCAGGATCCCTGAGTTCTGCAGCGCGAGCTTTCGGTCCACGTGCTCCGAGCTGGTGTGCGCTATCAGGGTTGTTTGAAGTGCCAGCGGTTTGGCCAGGGGTCACGGAAATGTCGAGGAAGTGACACTTGCGCCATGTGTTCTAGCAAGGAGCATGTCGCTGATGTGTGCGAGAATGAGTCCCAGTGTGCTAACTGTAACGGTAAACATCCAGCGTACTCCCGATCATGCCCATTATGGAAACAAGAAAAAGAAATCCTCACCTTGAAGGTTACCGAAAACATTTCATACGCTGGTGCAAAGAAACGCTTCGCCTTTGTTTCCAATGGCTCTTATGCCGAGGCCGTACGCAGGAGACCAGTACGGCCAATGGTTTCGACTGGAACACAGACGTCTACGGACGATCCTCGTTTCCCGTCCAGGTCTCCTTGGTCCTCTGGAGCGTTGCCAGTGGCACCGTTTCCGAATCGCAAGGTGGATGCTGCCTGTTCAGCATCCACTCCAGAGCGGGGGCTGACACCGCCTGCTCCACCTGGCACTTCGACCCCTAAGGGCCGAGGCCTACCCCCTCGCACCTCTGCACCCCAGAGGAAGCCCGGGGAGCCACCGGAGCAGTCGACCTCCAAAGGTCAGCTGCCGGCGGCAACAGACGAGCCCATGGACGAAAGTGGGCCCAGGTCCATGGAGGATGCTCCCCTCTCAAAATCAGAGTTCTCTCTTTCTGTCGCCAGTGACCCCACTCGGAGGCAGAAAGACCCTTCTAAAAAAACAGAGCGCGCGACACACAAACACACACACACACACACACACACACACACACACACACACACACACACGCACACGCGCACACACACACACACACACACACACACACACACACACACACACACACACACACACACACACACACACACAGCACACACACACACACACACGCATGCCACGTTTTACTTGTCGAAGAGGTTTACGTACTTCTTCCACTTACTCTGGCTTGCACGTTCAGGGTTTACATTGCCCAAAGAACGTTTTCCGCTCTTTCCCTACTAAACAAAACATGCTTTCCAGGGACAACTGGTGCCTCTGTGCTATTTACTTTATAGGGACAGTTCAAAAGGAAGTTTTGGTGAGAATTAAATCTTTCTTGACTTAAAAAACAATTTTTTCCCGATAGGAACATTTTTTAAAGGGAATACGTTGTTTTTGCGGTACATTCAATGCTGCGCTACATAGTATGCCACTCACTTATTAGCACTACACTATACGGTTGCACTCGTTTGTGGGCCGCATCTGCAAAAACATAGATCCAGATACGCGGGAATCCGCATTCAATCTCGCATCCGCTGGCCCTAGCATCCGCATCCGATCCACAATCAGCCAAATTTTACTAATAGTTTTCCGCATCCACCATTTACCTACGCATATCCGCGGATGATCCTCAGGTAATATGCGGATATGCAGAGCTCTAGTTATGAGAGTCAATAAATAATTCTATGCGTTATTTCCTAGAAATACAAAACTTGTTGCATCGCCCCTTTAAAAAACAGGCCTTGGAAAGGGTGGCCACTGTGACTTCACAACAGCAATGCTCTCTTCCAATAATATTCGGTCACGCCGCCTAGGTCCGTACTGAAACCAAAACGAAGGATAACACCACTGTTCTTACACCTTTCTTTGTACTATTGACAAAATGTATCGTAGGAAAAAGGGCGAATGAACCGGGCCACTGTGCACGACACTTAAAGCCCTCTCAGACGCTCGTGGTATGGCGGCATCTAAGAGGACGAGTCTCCCACCCAAAAGGGGAATTCTCCGGAGTCCACCGCCATACCGTCTAACCACGGATCAACTCTTCCGCACCGCGCGCCCATCAAGGCAGATTCGTTGTCCCCGGCTCCTGCTCGGCGGTTATTTCTGGGCGCCGTGGCTGCGAAAAACGCTTTGGCGATTCAGGAGTGCTTAACTGGAACCCTCCGCTCAAGATAGCCTTCATTACGGGAATTATATCCGCTTTATGAAGGCCGCCGCGCGGTAGTTGCCCGTAACGACATGCTCAATTTTTTGTTTTGTTTTTGTTTAGTGGGATGGTTGCGCACCATATTGGGATTATCCTAGTGTTTTCTTGTTTGTTCTTTTTAATGATTGGTCAAACAAACGGAAAACCACTTTTTCAAGATTTTTAAACATGTCGTTTCTACAGTTGTAAAAAATGGCCTGGTTTATTAGACATTCCGTCAAATGCCATAAATGGGCAATAGCACTTGATGTGTTTTTTTGTTTTTTATCGATCAGCATTTTTTATTGGAATTTAACGAAGATA